>CBVK0100043427.1:0-35243 GCA_900067695.1 Picea abies | reverse complement strand
TATATATATATAGTGAATCCTTGTGGCTTCCACTATAGCTGAATTTTTATGCAATGATGGATTATGAAATAAGTCAAAACTAGTGCAAAGTTTTGTTTCTAGATGTATTCACCAAGCTCAACATTGGTTACAACCAACTTTGAATTTATTAGAGATATGATTGTTTTGTGGGTTTTATAATGTTTTTTTTTTGGATAGTGAAATTAAATTCTACTAGGTCTAGAACCATTATGTTTCTCATGTGACAAAGACTAATTTTTGTAATATATAGATAAAATGTTATCATGGAAAAGGAAATGGATGAAACTAAAGTTACCTAGATAAAATGGTATCATCCACATCCAAAACTATAGAAATAAGTTTACATAGATCCATGTCAATGGCTCAAAGTTATATATACATTAATATTGACAAACCAAAGAGTTCTTTCATATATTCTATTTCACATTGGGATGTCGCCAACTACTATGCAATATATTACTTTTAACTACTATACAATTTATTATTTCCATGTCGCCAACTACTATACACTATATTATTTTTAACTACTATACAATTTATTATTTTCTACGTAAAGGTCCCTGGGTCATACTTCTTAAAAATTTCAAATTCCACTTTTTGACGAGTGTTATTTGAAAAATTTGTGATTCTAGAATTTTTTTGATCAATAGCATGCTATGAATTGATTTAATTTTTGTTTCTAGTGGCTAAATAACTTTTTTTTCTACAAAGACCTATTTTCTGAACTTTTTTCGACATGCTATGGATCATTGTCTTAGATGGCGACAAAAACTTGCTTTACTAAATAGAATTTTCAATGGTTAGATCATTTTTTTAATGTCTATGAGAAATTGTATCAATGAAGGTATAATCATTGATATTTTCATTTGACATAAGCTTCTAAATGTAAATTTTTTGAAAAATTAACCAAAAAAAATATTTGAAAAACTTTATTTAAAAGGCCATTAATATAAGTAAACCACCATTGTGTTATGTGAGATTTATTTTTTCGTAACTAACTGATATTTGTAAGATCTTGAATAACAACTATATAAAATTTAGATTATAAAAATTTTGTTAAGAATTAAAAGTACTAAGTAATCTAAAATCATGTTAGTAAAATTAATATTCCTAAATATCTTTCTTGTTTAATTAAAATATTACAAGTGGATAGAATTCCCTTAATGAATTATGTAATACATGACATAAATCATGTTAGTAAAATAAATATACCTAAATACATTTCTTGTTTAATTAAAATATTACAAGTGGATAGAATTTCCTTAATAAATTATGTAATACATGACAAGTGTTTGTTGATCCATATCAGCGAATTTTTTCTTGATTGATGAAATCAAGCATTTTCTCCTTTGCATTAATGTTGTTGTTTAAATGTTCGTTGTTTCATGAAACTTATTGTAAATAATATGGATTGAGAGTTTTAACTTATTCAATATTCTTATATCTACTTAAATCAATATCAATTGTTTAAATTTAGCTTTTAGAAAAACAAGATTTACATAAAAATTCTACTAGTTCTTTATATACTACATTGCACTATTTAAAGCATAAGATTCTTTCAATAATTTTTTTAATCAAAAAATTATCATGCATGCATAGACAACGTTGTGGTTCCTCATTCAAGAAAAAAACCCAAAAGATTAGATTCTAGAGTAGGAGCTTAAATGATATAAAGAAGTTAAGCTCTACCATACAAAATATTTCCCTATTTCCTCATCATAGATGAAAAATAAGTAAGTTGAAGAAAAATATATTCTCCCTTGATATGAATATAGAATATAGGGTATTTACTAGATCTAATTTTATTTATCAAAATTTTAAAAATTCACTTAAAGATTAAAATTATTTTAAAGAGTAAAATATATTAAATCATATTTTGCAAAAGTATCAAAATTTATAAATATTTTATATAATTTTGAAAATAATTTAATCATTTTTATGTAAATATTTTTGTTTTATAAAATTTAAACAAAATTATTTTAGAGAAAATTGAAAATTAAAAATTAAAAAAATACCTATAAACCAAATTTAACACTTCAAATTTTTCATAATTACATTATATCATCTAAAATTTAAAATAATAAATAGATAAAATAATATATATTATTTCAATATTGTTAACAAAATACGGGTGCATAATATTCACTGTATTCAAAGTCACAATGTCACAATGGTGAAATTTGAGTAATTGCTTATTATACTCCATTGTTAAACTTCTCCCAAATCTGCACGAGGCAAACAAATTTTTCCGAGAATGCATATTACTCACCATTTTAAAGGAACTGTTGTCAAACTTCAATATTTACTTATTATACTTAGTTGTCAAACTTCATTGTTTATTTATTGATAGCGGTGTGATTTCATTTTCCATGTTTCCATACTGGTGTGACTTCATTTTCGTATCATATTTAATGTACCCACCTTCTATTTGAAACTTATTTTATTCAAATAATATGGTAATCAGAACATGGAACAACGCTAGATTCGAAGTTGGTTTATTGACACGCATGCTAAAACGAATCAATGACACACAATTAATTAAGCAGAGACACACATTCATCCGAATTTCCAATCCGATATAACAGAAAGCTTACAATCGAAATCCTCGCAGCCACATCTGCAAATTTCGCTCAGCCACATTTGCAAATTTAACCAGCATAGCTGGATTTGCTTTTATGACATTTCTAATAAAATAATAAATCGATTATGTTTCCCACGGGATCTGTATAGGGTTTTCCGGACCAAGTTTGCCTGTATCCTTTTTTCCATACATCTCTGGATTGTAACAGTAGCAAGCTCACCGGCTGTCAGCTTGATTTCTTTAAACAATCAAGTTCATGAATCCTATTTGCATGTGGTCGGTTATGGGTTCATCTATTATTTGGTCATCAGCGAC
The DNA here is from genome assembly GCA_900067695.1 of Picea abies. Taxonomy (NCBI): domain Eukaryota; kingdom Viridiplantae; phylum Streptophyta; class Pinopsida; order Pinales; family Pinaceae; genus Picea; species Picea abies. The sequence continues at coordinate 32,326 of CBVK0100043427.1, read as the reverse complement.
TGTGAAAATGTTAATGCTTTGCATATAGCTTTGATCAGAAGGGATACATTCAAACTCATTAGCCCCTGCCGGCAATGCTGCTGGATCATTGTAAAACTCTTCTAACCCAAAATATGTTAAACAGTCGGATGGAGAGGTGAGCAGGTTACAGTCGGGAGACGATAGATCGTTCAGATTGGACAAACTCTCGGCTAAAGTAGCTGCATCTCTTGCAAAATAATGGGAATGTGGGGGTTTCTCGTCTGCTAAACTCCATATAGAACAGGCAGAGTTTTCAACTTCTGTTTCAAGGATACCAATATCTGCCATGGCAAAGGCAGTGCAATCAAAGTCATCGTGTGTGCTGGACTCTTTCAGAAGAAGGTCGGACCATGACTTTGATGAATTCGTACCTTCTTTACCATTACATAATTTGAAGGCTTCAGATGAACTACAATTACTACGGCCATAACCGTTATTAGGGTTTGGTATTACCATTTCAGGGAATCTCACCGCCACTGTTTTGATGGGGCTGGTTTTGAGCACATGGCTTTGCAGTGAGCTCGACTTGAGATCTTGCGTAGTGAAATTGGGCTGGGAGTCGTCCATCGACAGCAGCTTCTTGCTCAGACGAGTGTTCCAGTAGTTCTTGATTTCGTTGTCTGTTCGTCCAGGCAGTCGTCCTGCTATCAGCGACCACCTGCATTCATCCCCACAAATATATATATATATATATATATATATATGGTTTGAACTTGAATGCCAGTCATTGCAATCGTCCATATGAGGAACCGTTACAAAGGTCCACCTGTTTCAAAGTAGCTTTCCAAGCTGAAACCCCGTACTGTTTTATATCATTCAAAATTTTGAACTTCAGTAAACCCTATCCCAAGAACTAAGCGAATAGGTCATGTCCAGTTATTTTCCACATACCGATTGCCAAGAAGGCGATGAAGCCGAAAAATAAGATCCTCTTCATCTTGGGAAATGTTTCCGCGTTTAATGTCGGGACGAAGATAGTTCTTCCAACGTAATCTACAACTCTTTCCACATCGCTTAAGACCTGCAAAACAAAATTTCTCCACTTATTTAACCTCTCAATACACATTTACATCTCCATTAATAAAGTACTATTAGAGATTTGGTGAGATTCACCTGCTTTTCTGGGTAGATTTCTCCATTCACTATCTCCGTGACTTCGGATATAATCGGAGAGAATCATATCTTCCACTTTGGTCCACGCCCCGCGGTTGAGCCCTTGTTTTGAGCAGCAAGGAGATCTACCCATCGTGGATCTTCTTCGCCTGTAATTCCACAACTGACGGTCTCCTCTGGCCTTGTCGCTCGTCCTTTCAATGGGCCGACGAGTATATATAGAAACCACAATTAGATTCTCGCCTGTAAAAACGGTAGTTATGGCCATGTGACCGCATCAAGATTCCAGCTTATGATTTGGATAGGCACCGTTCACACTGTAATTTCAAGCGCAAAATTATTACGCTCAAACGTACATTTATTGACAATGGACACAATTAATGATCTTTTAACTTTATTTAACCTTAAACCCTAATCTAATGGCTATGCATTGAAAACGCTGGCATATTTTTAGTAGTCCTCCAAAATCAATGGGTCAGAGTTATTGTTCATAACTTTCTTGCATTTATCAAGACATTTGTTAACATGTTTACTTTTTAACATTTACCTAATCACATAAAAAAATTACTGTAAAAATATGTAATTGCCACATTTAAATGATTAAGTAAGATTAAACCGTGCAACCAAACATTTTATATAACCACAGATGGATTACGAATTACCACAGACATTTTATATCAGTGACACACGTTCTCAACCAATACCTTTAAGCGTTCTTAGCCAATACCTTTAGCGTGCTAGTTAATATACTTTCTCAAAATGTCAGTGTTTCTAATAATGACGGAAATCTAACTGGTATCAGCTTTTAAGCGTGTCTGACATCAGGGATCCTTAAGGGCATTAAACAATTTCCTTTAATCAGTGGGCTAATTCAGTAGGAATTTTACTTGTCAAGTTATTTTTCCCACAAGTTTTTTGGCGGTAGGTTTTTAAATTTCAGTTCAATTCAAATTTTTGATTGATTTTTTGAGCATCTGGGTTGGTTTAAAATGATACAATACCTCTAGAGTAAAATTTTAAAATACATGTAATTTTGATCCATACAAAATTCAAATTAAACTCTAAAAGAAAATTTGACTGGATTCGGATATGAAAAGTTAAACTCTAGAAAAAAGATTGATCATGACTTAACCTACTCCTTTCCTTTAATGAGTATATTTAAAAAAATCCTCTTCTTAATTGTAATCCTAAGGTAATCAGTTTTATTTGTTTTTAGTAGTTAATTTTTAATAGCTAAGGCTCCTAACTCTTAAGAGAATTAATAAACAGTAAAAAGAAACCAAAAAAGAAAACTCTTGTAATTGTAATTCTAGGGTGATCACTTTTATATCTGGTTAGTATTTAATTTTTACCAGCAAAGACTCCTAACTCTGGAGAGAATCAGTAAGTAGTCGTTATCATGATAACTCTATTTATAATTAATTTGGTAATGTTAATTTTTTATAAATGTGCATTGTTACTCTCATGTAATTAATTTTAATGTTTGTTTTAATATTAACAATGTTTTAAAATTTGTTTTAAATATTATAAATATGTTTATTTATTTTATTAAGATAAAAAAAAAAAAAAAAAATTCAAAAATTTNNNAAAAAAAAAAAAAAAAAATTCAAAAATTTGTAATGATTAAAAATTATAATTTATTGACCAAATCAAATATTAATATTTAAAAAGCAATATTTTGAAAAATTAAAAAAGTTAAAAATAATTCCTTATTATTAAAACTATAATTTATGAACAAAACAATTATTTATGAACAAAACAATTATTAATGTATAAAAAATAATCATTTTACAAAATTAAAAAGTTTCAAATAACATTACATAAAATATGAGATGAATCACTAAAATTTTAGATAGTTTTTCCAAAAAAAACTATTAAACAATTGAATTTGAACATATAAAAAGTCTTTAAAATACAATATTTAAGTTATTATTTTTTCTTCAAAGATGGATCTATTTTCATTATTTGGCTACTTGTAATTTTTCCATATATTAACTTTTTTTAATTTTTCATTTTATGTAATTTTGGAGAATGATAAGGTGTAGTTTTTAATTTTTTTAATTATCCACAATCAATGAGAAATGAGTGTTATAAAAGAATAAATTGACATCCATTACCTATAAAAAAAAAATTCACATTTTTTTTTCCAAAAAAAAGGAAATGTTATTTGTAATAATTTTTTTTCCAAAAAGAAGGAAATGTTATTTGTAATAATTTTTTTTCGAAGTATTTGTTTTGATAATACTGTTTCTTGACCTATTTTACAAATAGAATTATAAGTCATTTTTGAAATAATATTTAAGTAAATTGTGTTTCTTAAAATAAAAACTTTATTTTACATATGTCGATAGAAACTCACTAAATTTTTTAACACATTTGTGATAATTGAAATATAATTACATGAAAAAAAAAAAAAACAAAAAAAAACCTCTAATTCAATTAAACTTTTCAGAATTTTCAAAAGCTACATATTCTAACCAAAACCTTATCAATTTCCTTATATGTTTCTAAAAACACATAATTATATTATTATGTGTATTTGCATAATAGCTTTACATGATTATATTATTAAATGTGATTACATAATAGCCTCTAAAATTGATCTCATAAACATGTTCAAATTCCAATAAAAATGTTATTTATTCACTTATGAGCTTCTTCTCAAATTAGGTTTGAATTTATATTATTTTTTTCAAAATTTATATAACAATTGATTTGGAAGGTCATTTTCTTGTGGTTCTACTTAACTTAAGGTTTGTTTTTTTTAAACTATTATAGCATTATTATAGCATTATAGCATGTATTGAATTCATTTTTACACTTAGTATTCTAAATTATTTATTTATTTCTTTTAAAAATAAGTAAAATTTAAATACATTTTAAAAATTTCTATATTAAAGATTATTATTTTTTAATTAATTGATAAAAATTTAAAAGAAAAAATACATTATAACATATTCTCCAAATAAAATTGATTATTAGTAATAAAAAATCAAAATCAAAAAACATATCAATATAAAAGGGAAAGACCGATAATATGATGTTACTCTTTAAATTTGATATTTAGATTTAAAAAAATGGTTAGACATTTAGAAAAAAAATAGAAAATAGTTTTCAGATTATTGTAACTGGCTGATGGGAAAATCAAAATCATGGGCAGCAATGTTTTCTAAGATGATTAAACTATTACTAATAATAATGATAATACTATTAATATTAACGTTTAGCGAAAAATATAATAATTTGATATCAGCATGTAAGGATAACTCTAATGAGCACCGCAAAACGTGAGCCTTTAATAATCAGTAAAATGTGGGTATTTCATTAATTAAATGAAGCCCTGACCGCGGATCATAACGGCATGAACGAATATTATCTCAACTGCCATTCTACTGAGAGATAGCAGGAAGGAAGCGCAAATAACTTTCTTCGTGCGGTGCGATCCAAACATTACGACAACCCCAGCTACCTCCCATTCCAAGTTGTTTGTTATCCTTTGATCCAAGTCGCCATCGTGCTAGTGGAAACTAGGGATCTAAAAAAACTCGCCAAAACATGCAGTGGAGTATCGTTTCAAGTCTGTATATTTATCGTACCGTCATATATTTACGCCGAAAGGCTTATTTACGCCACAGCCACAGTATGCTTATTTATTAATATATTAATAGTAGAAGATATATAATAGATGTTGGTTGTGGTGCTAAATATAAAAGTATTTTTCATTTGGCTTGTTTGTTGTCCTATTGCATCCAAAATGGATATCATGATCTTCAAAATAAGGATCTCAACCTAAATTATAACATCACATGCTTCAACATTTTCATAAATATTATAATGAATATTATATGAAACTAAAATATATATTAAGTAATATGGGCAACTTGTAAGTAGCTCTTAAAACTTAATACTAAGATTAACTTATTTGGATATTGATCATAAAATATGTTACTTATTAGTATTTGAAGTTATATGGGGAAGTTGGTTATGGTGATGGAGGAAAAATTTTCATGGGTGAATATATGAACATGTTTCTAAGTTAATATTGAAATGTGGAAAATGAAAATTTGAATTATGAATTTGGAGTTCCATAAAATCACCACGCATTTAAGAGGGGAAAGTTTTATAACATATTTAATTTGGGAAAGTTTTATAACATTTAAACCCTTTATAAAAAGTATATAGATAAGGATGTTAAGGAGGGTAAAGTATATTTTGGACTTGTACAAAATCCTTCATTTAAAGGGTTCAAGGTTCTCAACAATATTTAAACCCTTGATCAAGTAGAAAGACTAGGTTGAGATCTTGGGATGGAGTTTGTTGGTACCCAAAGTTCTAGTTAAGCTTGTGTCTGTGCATAGATCAGTCATGCACACACTTTAGTTTTGTCCACACATCAAAAGTTGCATGACGGATTGAATAAGGAGTGTGTACCAATCAAAGGTATATACTACATGCTAAAAGATCATAAAGATATCACATGCATTTGAAGTCATAAGAAGAGCTTCGACATTCTTCCTTAATAATGAACCTAGACACCACAAGAGATTGTGGGGAAGATAATGGATGAGATGGTAAGTTTGTGAGGACTACCATGCTCTAAAGTGGCTACGTCTGTGGCATGTTGGTGGAAGAAGTGTGTTGAACTCGCAATCACTAGATTAAATGGAGTAGAGGTGAAAGAGAGAGAGAGAGAGAGCACTAGAGAAGAGAAGAGAAGGAAAAGGAGAAACGAAGAAAGAGAAGAAAGAGTACGAGGTCCGCAAAATTAGAATAAATGTTAGTCTGATTTTTGCATGAGTCATGTTATGTGTCTTTGTATCAATTTTGTATGTGGCAAGAGAAGACATGTCAAGAGTCTGTAATGGAGTCAGTCTAGTAGTATAAGAAGAATCTACAGATAGAGTGCATAGCGCATTTTAGTGCATAACTTATAGAATGGATCAGAGCACAAGACAATAATACTATTACATTGTGAGTCTCATGATGTCTGCATTCTACCATTTAATGGAGATAATATCAAGTTTTTGTTCTCTCTATCAATGGTTGTGTTTATTTTAAATTTAATGGATCAATGTCAATGGTTGTCTTTATTTTAAATTTAATGGATCAATGTGTCAATGGTTTATGTTGTTAGTATGTTAATGAGTTACGATAGAAGGTATGAATTCTAGCCTGAGTGGCTTCCTGGTATGCTTTAGAACTTCATATCAAACACAAGACCATACGATCTCTATGATTCTTATGGAATCTCGAGTGAGAGTTTCTTTGGTCCTTGAGTTAACATTGATATGTCGACGCCTTGGGGTTTTTTTGGTCAACTTTTTATGATCTTGGTCATCTACCCCCTAGTGCTAGGAAGGATGCGCGTAAGTGAGCCAAAAAATGTTTTTGTTTCCTAGAATTTAACATTTTTTATTAGATGATGAAGGGAGATAATGAGATGAAATCGATTTCAAGAGAAAATACAAGAATTGTTAATTGCCAGGTAGGTAATAGTATTGGGGGCATGTTTGCACCCAAAATTTTGGGTAATATTTCGTTTGCGTAGAGATCAATTGTGCATGAAATAAAGTTTTGCAATCACATTAGAAGTTATGTGGAGAACAAAATAAGGAGTGCACTCCAATCAAAGGTCTATACCGTGCAGTAAAATATCAAAAATATATTAGGTGCATGCCAAGTGGGAAGAATATATCCGAGAATCTTTTTGAATAATGAACCTAGACAACACAAGAGATCATGGGGAAGATGGTGGATGAGTTTACAAATTTGTTATGACTTCCATCCTCAAAATTCTCTACGTGGGTTGCATGTGGGTGGTAGAAGCATGCAGAACTAGAAATCGCTAGAGTGAGTGGAGCGAAGGCAAAAGAGAGAGAGAGAGATAGAGGAGAGAAGAGAAGGAATATGAGAAATAAAGAAAGAGAAAAGAGAGTCTGAGGTCCGTAGTAGAAAAATAAAATTTAGTCTTAGTTTTGTATCAGTCATGTTATATGTCTTTGTAACAGTTTTTTATGTGGTTGGAACAGTCCTGGAGAGATTCTATAATGGAGCCAGTCTAGTAGTATGTGTAGAATATAAATATGTATCACATAATGCATTGTAGTGAGTAAATTGTATATTTGATCAGAGTGCATGCCACTATTCCTCTTCCATTGAACGTCTCTTGATGTATTCATTCTACCATTTAATGGAGATAATATAAATTTTTTGTTCCCTCTATAAATGGTTGAGTTTATTATGAATTTAATGGATGAATGTGTCAATGGTGTGTTTTTTCAATATGTTAATGAACTACAACATAATTTATGAATTTCATCCCAAGTGGCTTCCTAGTATGATTTATTCCTTCATCCCCAACACAAGTCTAGATAGTCACTATGATTCTCATGGAATCTCGAGTGAACAATTCTTAGGTCCTTGACTAAATATTGATATGTCTACGCCTTGAGATATTTTTGGTCAACTATGGATGAACCCTAGGTCATCCACCCCCCAGTGTTACGAAGGTTGCGCATATGTGAGTCAACATTGTTTCAAAGCACCTAGGTCAAGATTTTATTAACCCTTAATAAAATACTTATTGTGTTAATAATAGTTGATCGATTAATTTTATTAACATTATCCAATAATATATTGTAACTTTATCCAAAAAAAGTCAAAAGGCGAAAATGACCAAAAAAGAAAATAGTGCAAACAAACATTCCCACAAGGTTTATGCTTACATCACAAAACTTATGCTAAAACTACAAAAAAATGCATAATGTGGGTAATTAAACAATCAATATGGGGATTAGTGAAAAACAAATATGGAAATATAATTGTAAATGAATTAAAAAAAATGAAGTATGAGAGAATGCTAATGCAAGAATGAGAAAAGGATGAGTGTAATTGAGAAAACATGAGAATTCCATCCACAAGAAACACAACCCAATAGAAAATGTAGGTGAGTCCATGTAGGAAGAAACAAACCCACTAAAAAATGTAGATCGGACTAATACAAACTTCATTAGGGAGTGTACATACCAACTGTAACGTCCCCGACCACCAACAGGCCAAGCAACATTATCGAAGCAACCTTAGTTTTTCCTTTACTTCTATGATACCAATTTGTAACATACCCACCCACCAACAGGCCGACCAATGCCACAGAGGAGCATACATATATATGTAACATGCATTTCTAGTAAATTTAAAACAAATAACACATAATTATTGCTACCATATAGAATCTTGTGGAATGGACAGTAATTCATACATGCAATAGAACACATGATAACATTGCAAGAATCACAAACATGCACATCATACACAATTAAGAATAGAAATGATACTTATCTTTTAACTGGAGAAAAACCACCAACTGCGTGTAGAACTTCCACGAACCTCCCAGCCTTAGACTGTATTGTTCATCACTCTCAGTAGTGGGTCACCCCCGAGATGAGACTAAACTCCACCAGGCAAGGGATTCTTAGGCTAGGCAAGGTCAATAGGAAAGTCACACAGTTTAAGAGGAAGGATTCTCTCCCAAGAGCCACTTATGCCCACTGATCATAGACTCTCATTCCCCACATGCCTGTCCCATCCCAAGATTATACACCATCACTGCAACAGAGTCCATCGGTTGCTCCACCTCCATTTCAGGGCTTCAACAATAGGCCAGACCAGAATTATCAAAGCTTTGTAGTAGCTACGAGACTCCCACTAGGAGAACTCACTTCCCCAACACACTCTCTGACCTAGAGAGAGTTTCTCATAGGCCTGACAACCTGCTTCTTGAACCACGGGCTTGACAACCCGCGTCTTCAAACCACAATAACTAAGTCGGGTAAGTAAAGGGACAACTCAGTAAATTACAGAGGTCCACAATGGCCATGAGTTTAGAAATGGAAGAATTGGTTGGTTGCATGCTTTCTCAGTGCATGAGTGAATTCGTGAGGAGAGATGGGGTAGACTAGTCTAGTATAGCGAAGATGGTGAGAGCCAAAAATGTCTGTACGTGAGCCTCCCTACGTGAGTGAGTGAGTGAGTGTGTCAGTGCATTCCTAACAACAAGAATGTCCCCCTTAATACTGCATGTGCCTGAGCCGACACCTGTCACTCATGAAGCACATTCCTTCCCCTTTGGAAGTCACCCGTCCTCCCCAAGGAAGTTAGGATAAAACATACCCTTGTAAGCAAATTTTGGAATAATAATAAATTATTATTCTCTTTGACTTAAGACCTTAGGCTTAGCCCCTCTTTCTAACCTCTCAACCTCCTCTCCCTTACCCAACCTAGTGTAGCTTAGTCCCCCATAAATCTTTGTTCGTGGTTGGTCTACACAGAACTGTGTAATTTTATTAATGATATGTGTATTTACAAATACAAAATTCAATCTCATGGCCTTAAGCATATAGGCTCTCCAACCTAATAAACACATAAGTATTCATCTTATAAACACTTGGCTCACTAGCCTATATACATAATTATATTTCTTCAGGGGCTCGACCTTGGGGTGTTACAATCCCCTCCCCTTATTTTTGCATTATCCTTAGTGCAACTTAATTACACAACAATAACAAGATTTTCAAAATATTTAAAAAGATGAGGGTATTCTGCCCACTAGACATTTACAATCCCTATGGATCGATTTCAGAGATGTTTCCTCTTCCATCACAATATGCGCACCAGATGCACTTGAAAGATGCCTTCTTTCTCCACCTGAATCACATTCCAGTCAATAACATGATTAGCATTAGGTATATATTTATTAATAAATGAAACATGAAACACATTATGTACATTCATGGATGTAGGCAATAAAAGCATATATGCAATTGGTCCAATCCTTTCTAGGATTTTAAATGGCCCACAATATCTGGCTGCCAACATGGAATAGTTTCCTAGCTTCAGGGAACTTGTAACGACCCCTTCGTTACTACTACAAGTGAAGAAAAAGTGAATTTATTTTTTTTTTAGGCAAGAAGGAAACAACGTCACAGTTAACCACACCTAGACGACGAACATATGCATACCGATTAGGCAACAAACAACTTTGACTCCACGCACTGGCACAAGAGCAACTAGGCGAAACATGCGTAAAACAACAAGGTGAAAACGTCTATTCGCCTGACACAATAGGACCACACCTACAAGCTAAGGGACAACATCCCCCTCCTGACACAATTCCCTTCACAAACAAATACTAGAACTTCAAGGTGCGTGAACCAAATGCATGAAGGCGTTCAACCCATGCGCCAAAATAAAACTTACAACGCTCGACAAAACTCACATGGAAGGCACCGAATCTGGCCAAGTTATCATTCGCCGCTATCGAATAGGGCTCGCCATGATCCCCTCATCAGGAATCATGTCATGCCCAGATGGGAGGCACGACAATCACCCAATCACCCTGGCCCAAACATATTCTATCTGGACCATAGACTTAAGACCAACCCACGCGCTAGGAGATCGAAGTAGTTGACACAAGACTATACCCACCCTCCTAAGCAACAGGTCGGAAAGACGCGATACGACATCAACAAGAGACCGCAAGCTATTACACGACTTCCCCAACTACCCAAACCTTTAATCAAGTCTAAATTAGTCAATAATTACAAATCTAAATTAACATTACCTACACTCTAAATTGCCTACTCTAAACTAATTACTAAATACAATCTACCCTAGAAATTAACGTTACAATAACCAACATTAACAATATCAATGTACAAAGATGCAATTATAACACTTGTTAACGATATTAATTTACATCATGCTTCTGGCTATGTCAACTGTACTAAAGTGTAACAAGCTGCCTAATAACATTAAAGAAAATTGTTGAGTAAGGACATTACAATTAAAGCTGGCTATTTTCACAAATCAATTGTCATCATACAATTAAGTTTCAATGCCCCTAACACATTCATACAGTTATGCTTACTATGATTACAGAATTTGCTGCAACATTAATAAATTTGCATGCAAGCATTCCTGATAATGCTGAGTAAATACATCATTGTTTAATTATAAATCAAGGGAAGCTTAAACTCAAAACTACGGTGATTGCGGTCAAAACTTGCTATAAGAGTTCGCTGGATATAAGCTATAAGAGTTTGTTATTTAAAACGTAGAAAATGAAGGTACAGAAAACCCTGAAAAACGTGAGTAAATGATGGAATCGTTGCACAATCAGTCCTGTGTCAATCCATTAAATTTCTGGCACAGAATTTAAAGGGGTGTTGTCAGAGGAAACTAAAGCAGTAAATGCTATCCTCCTATATGGTCGGTCTAGAATTTTGTTTTAATAAAATTTCTTGTCAAACTATAAAATTGCGGTCATCATAAATATGAAGGATAGATGTCTAAGATTAAAGGCATTCAGTTTAGTATAAAGTGGAAAACGTTGTCATTGAATGAACTGTGGTCTATCCAACATAAGGTTGTTGACGAACAAAAGAAAAACTTACCGTCTAAAATGAAATTGTTGTCCGTTTGGCATAGTCGTTCTTCAACACAGGATATTAATATATCTAGTCATAGGTGAAAATCATAATGGTATTCACACTATCCCAGCATACTTTTCATCCAACTTATATATTAAGTCATAAAACGTAGACACTGTGGTGGTAAAAAAATGCCATCAAGATGTCAGCAACAGGCAGAGGGCACCGAAGGTAAGGATGGCACATTATTGATGAGTTCACAGGGTGGCTACAGGATACAAAAGACGAGTCATTACCCAGCCTACGAAAAACACATAGGCACACATAGTGGAGTTTTCATACACCAAAAAAAAAATGTGGAAGTTGTCATTCAATCCACAATCACATAGGTAATGAAGGAGGTGGCTGAGTAATAACTAAAATCTAGGTCGCGGGTCATATGCCAAGAAAATAGAGGTTGGGAGATGAGTTGAATGCCCAGGTAATGAGTTGATTGTTGGAGTGATAATTATTATTCAGATTGCTAAGATATGCCTCTGGATTGTTGTCAACATGCTTATGAACTGTCAAATGCACTTCGTATGTAATAAAATTTGTAGAGGATGAAACGTCGATCAAGTGTGAGATAAACACAGGGTATAACCTCACCCTTGAAACCGATTAAAAGAAAGGGAAAATCCCCATCTTATAGTGGAAAACAAACACATTTTTTAAAATTTGAGAGGCTAAGAAAAGGTAGTCTGAATTCGTTGGACGAGATGCTGGCAATCAAAAATGCAGACAGAGAATATACATATGTAATTTAAGTGCAAAAATATATTACATATTTTCTATCCCAATAGTGAAAACAAGCACCTTGAATTTGCACTTGACAAGGTAATATCAGCAGTCAAAAAGAAGATTGCAGAGTATACAAGGAATATCTCCAGCCAAACACCCCCAAAATGCAGTCTAGAATAATTTATAGACCGTCAATCGAGTGGGAAATTACGCAAGAATAAATTCATCAAAAGTTAATGAGAATATGTAAGGTCACATAGAGAAAAAAAAGGGCATACCGAATGTTTAAAAGCCACACAGTAAATTCATCGGAAAGGCACAAAAATGCAGAATTAAATTCATCAGCAATATAAAAACACCGCGTTAAATTTTTTTGGATGAGGGTGTTGAAATGCAGAGAATACTCAACAAAGTTTTCATATTGCCGAGATCGATTAAGGCGTAGAGGATATATAGTATGCAGAGACCAAAGCAAGGCAGAGATCAGGCACAGAGATAAGAAGGGGTAAACAGTTGGGAAAACACATCCTTCTCTCATCATCCACGCACATCAAAGAAGGGCGTTTGAATCTATAGGTCATTGTGAACCAAGGTGCGACCGTTGATTAGGATCCTAGATGACTGCTCGGGCATGGAATGAAGAGCTAGGGATGAGGATGAAAGGCGCAAATCCTAACAACAATCAACAAATCAAAGGACAGTCTCAACATGCAGGGATCGAAATTCGAGGTAATTAAGTCAAACAACGAGCTTAAGTCTTATGGGAAGAATTAAGTTCTCGGTTGATATGCGAAGTCCACATTTTCTTTACCCATTGAAAGTACAGAAATAAAGGCGTAAAGTATAATAATAATCTACCATGCAGATATAAAGGAAGCGTATCATAGCTCAAGTCGCCCGCTATGAGTCGTTGTCTCGCACTCTCCATGTTTCTCCTGCTTGCCGACCGATGATACTTCAACGGTACCTCCCCGCCAATTTACTTTCCCAAATTCCTATTTAATTTATTTTTCAACAATTTAATTCATAAAAATCATCCCCGTACATGTGTCGCCCATCCCCTTCATTTCACCATAAATTAATTACATTAATTAATTGATGACCCTTATTTCCCTCACCCACCTAAAAGAATTCCTATAATCACTCCTAGGTGTCCCCAAATTATCTTACACATTTTAATGACTTTCTGCCTTACTGATTTACTAGTTTAGTTTAATTTAGAAAGTTCTTAAATGCTATATACCTTACTAAGTTAGTCTTTATGATTTTTCCTTGTGTTTCCCTTTTTTTTTTATGTTTTCCACTTTTTCCTAGCTTCCTAATTCCTTTAAATTTCCCTCTTTCCCTTTTCATTTAAAACTCAAATTGGCAAGTGTAGAAAATTAATATTTTTCCCTTTTCCTTTTTAATTAATAAATTTTTAATTAACATATGTGACAAAACAATTATTTCCCCTTTTTCCCCCTTGTTAAATTTTATCCGCCAAAAGGTTTTTGTAAATTAAATGAATTACTTACCCCCTTCAAGTCACATGATTAATAATGATTATCATTATATATATATATTATGTAAATAGATGAAAAAAATTTATCGCAAGTATCACTTAGACCTAGACTTTATTTTCCTAGGCTGGGCGATATTTAATTAGGGAAATTGTTTTAAATCTTTCTTATCACGTTATTCATCCTAAGGCCATCTAGGTTTATCCATTTATTAATTTAGAATGCGACGTGCCCTTCAGGACGCACTAGGTGCTCCAAGGGTGCCACTCGCCTCATTCTATTTCCCTTGTGCAATGTGCCCTTCAGAATGCACTATGTGCTCCATGGGTGCCACTCACCTCTTTCAATTTTTCTTGTGTGATGTGCCATTTAGGACGCACTATGTGCTCCAAGGGTGCCACTCGCCTCTTGACTGGCCTGGTAGACATAAAAAACCCCTGGATTCAATACTCTGCCAAGTGATCTTGTGGGAGAGTGAGGGTCTCTAAGGAATAAGGTCCTTTCCTTATTGCACGCCCCTTAGAATCATCGAGAGCGAATGTCACAGTCATCCCTCATGACATCATCGATCTTCTCGAACTAGGTAGTCATTAACTTACAGTTCGAGCCATGGCGGGAGTGCTAGTAGGCTATGGTAAGGTTGTTTTCCACACCTCTCCCTCAACGTCTGTGGTTATCATGCATGATCCCTCTACTCTACATGTGAGTATGGTCAGCAAGCTATCTTCAACCTGCATCATGAACGAATTCGGTTAGAATAATATCCATAATCATATCATCTAATCAGATGCAAAAAATTCATATATACAACAATCAAACCCTGAATAGTCCACTCCCTGACTTGATCTAGAGTCCAAGGGGTTTCATCGATGCCTTTTCATCCTCGAGGTCCAAAATCCTGCAAACTCAAACAAACTGAGTCAATAGTACCTGTCTATGTCAATACAAAAAAATAAGAAGCCATCAATCCATAATGCCTCATAATCATAATCAAATGCCCATTAGTATAATAATCCAGATCACTTGCAAGAAAGTGTCCTCAAAGAATAAGTTTTCTCAGTGCGTGCAAGAACGAGATGTTACATAAAACCCCTCTTGGTCTAAACTTTGTCCCGAAGTTTCACATTATATAACTGCCAAAATAAGGTGTATCACAATATCATAAGTCTATCTATCAAACAAAAATGGAAACTGTTGGCGCATATCATATGCATCCTCCCAGGTTGCCGAGTGCAGACTATAGTTGTCCCATTGAACCTTGACCAGATCTACTGTTGGACGTTGTAGCTATCGACTGTGATGATCTAGGATGTAGATCATCTCAGCCATGAGCGCCCCCTTTTCCGATACCTGTAAGGAAATCATGTCAATAACATGTTTAGGATCACTAATATAATGTCTCAAAATAGATATGTGAAAAACATCGTGCATATGCCTTAAAGAATTAGGCAAGGCTAGTCGATAGGCAATGAGCCCCTTTCTTTCCACAATATCCCATGAACCTAGGAGAGAATTAAGCTCCCTTTCCAAACTTGATCAAACTCTTATGTAGTTTTACCCGCAAGAAGAATCAATCGCCAACTTCATAACTACGGTCGATACGGTGCACATCGACATAAATCTTTTGTTGATCCTGTGCTTCTTTAATCCTTTGTATTATTGCTTGCATTTTCTCTTCCATTTCCTGGATCGCTTTTGGTCCCACCACGACTCTATCCTCAATTCGATTCCAACTCAAAGGCGTCTAACATGGTCACCCATAAAGAAAATCGAAAGGCGTCATCTTAATGGTGCTTTGGTAATTGTTGTTATAAGAGAATTCCACCAATGACAATAATTGTTCCCAACGCTTTTGTTGGTCCATCATGTACATGCGCAACATGTCCTCCAAGATTAGGTTCGTTTGTTCGGTCTGCCCGTCAGTCTTTGGGTGATACACAACACTAAAGTTAAGTTGGGTTCCCAAGGCCTCTTGGAAACTAGTCCAAAATCGTCCAGTAAACACTGATCCTCGATTGGATATAATCCTTTTAGGCATGCCATCTAGCCTCACAATCTCACTAATGAAAACTCTAGATATGTCAGGTTCCTAATACATTGTACGCACATGATTAAAATGAGCACTCTTTGTCAGAGTGTCGACTACTACTAAAATCGAGTCATGTCTCCTTTCCGTCAGTGGCAATCCAACAATAAAGTCCATCAAAATAACCTCCCATTTTGATTCCTCAATAGCGTGTGGCTATAGTAATCCTGCTGGATGTTTATGTTCATCCTTTACCTGCTGACATTCTAGACATCTGGCCGCATAGTTGACTATGTTTTCCTTCATTCCCTTACAGAAGAATAAGGGTTTGAGGTCCACCCTCATCTGCGTGACTCTTGGGTGGGCCATGTACACTTCTTTGTAAGCCTTGTTTAGGATCAAACTCCTCAACTCGTCATTCGGTGGTACGTAAATCCAATTTTTAAACCTCAATAATCCATTGTCGTCAAACGTAAATCCTTCAAATCTTGGTATCATCATTGTGTTTTTTCCGATAAAATCCTCAACCTCTTTGTACCAGTTGTCGTCACGCTATAAAGTTAGAATGTTTTCATGTAGATTCATCTGAAGAGGAAACAACGAAAAGATGCATGGTCTCTGACTCAATGCATCTACCACTCGGTTCACTATTCCTTTTATGTAATAAATCTCAAAATTGTACTCAATAAGAAGTTCGGACCAATGATGTTGTCGCACATTCAAGTCACTTTGAGTAAATATTTGTTGTAGTCCATAGTGGTCCATCTTTAGTTCAAATTTTCGTCCAACAAGGTCGTGTCTCCAAACCTTCAAGGCATAAACAATGGCTAACAACTCCAAATCATGTGTCACATAGTTCTCTTCATGCCTTCTCAGTTTCCTCAAGATGTAAGTTATCACTTGACCATCTTGCATCAAGACTCCACTCAAGCCTTCCTTGGATGCGTCAGTGAATACCAAGAAGTCCATGTCCATATCAGGGACCTTTAGTATTGGTGTCATTGTCAACATCTCTTTGAGCCTCCGAAAAGCTTCCCCGCATTTTTTGGTCCAAAGAACCTTCTTGTTCTTCTTCTACAACTCCATGATCGGATTTTTTATCTTTTAAAATCCCTCGACGAACCGTCGATAGTATCCTGCTAAACCCATGAAGCTACGCACTTCTAGGACATTCATCGGCATAGGCCATTCCATAATAGCCTTGAACTTTGTTGGATCCACAACGATACCTTTGTTGGAGATAACGTTCCCTAAGTAGTGAATATTCTATTGATAAAATGAGCATTTGGACAACTTCCCATATAGTATGTGATCTCGCAGGCACTGTAGTACCAAGCGCAAGTGCTCATCATGATCCTCCGTTGTCCAAGAGTAAATCAGAATATCGTTAATGAATACTTGGATGAACTTGTCCAAGTACTCACAGAACACCCCCTTCATCAAACTCATAAATACCCCTCGGGTGTTTGTCAGTCCAAATGGTAAAAAAATAAACTCATAATGACCAAACTTCATCTTAAAGGAGGTCTTAGGTACATCTTCCTCCTTGATCCATAATTGGTGATACCCTGATCGCAAATTGATCTCTCAGAACACCATCACACGCTTCATCTGATCGAATAGATCATCAATCCTCGGCAATAGATACTGATTCTTTATTGTTGCCTTTTTCACTTGACGGTATTCAATGCAGAGCCTCCACGACCCATGCTTCTTTCGTATGAAAATAACAGGCATGGCCTATGATAACACACTTGGATGTATAAGTCCCAGGTCCAACAACTCCTTTAGTTGCATTCTCAACTCTTGCAACTCCAGGTTCGACATCCTATAAGTCATTCTTGCTATCGGTTCAGTCCCCGGTTTCAGATCTATGGTAAACTCAAATTCCCTCTCCGACAACATTCCAGGTAACTCCTCCGGAAAGACCTCTTTAAAATATCTCACCACTAGAAGGTGTTCTAGACCTTTCGCTACTCCCTTTTCATTTAACACAAGGATCACATAAAGCTTACACCTCTTGCGCATGTTGTTCCGTAGCTACAAGGAAGAGATGAAGTTCAGGGAGACTCCCTGCTTACGACCTACAATCACACGCCTCTATCCCTTGTAATCAACCAATCTTAAATGTTTCGTCTTAAAGTTGAGTATCGCCTCATGGGATTCCAACTAGTCCATACCGATCATCACGTCATAAGATCATAAGATTGTGACGTACAGTTTGGCCCTGGTGACAAAATCTCCCAGGTTAAGGGTACATTCTATAACTTTTCCTCCAACCTTTTGTTTGTCTCCCAAAGCCTTCTCTACAAAGCTAAACTCATCATGTTCGACTGCTTTTACATTAATCCTTTTTAGTGTTGCACCACAAATCAAACTCTTGGTACCACCGAGATCTATCAAAATACTAAGGGTTTGGTCAGCGAAGGTACCTGACGTCTCGAGCACAGTCAAATGGTGCTCTGCCTAGAGGTTATTCACCATTATTTGAATCCGATGGGCCTTGCCCATATCTCCCACAGTAGTGGGTCTGACTGATCCACATGCTCTAGTCCTCTCCACAGAGCAGTTATGCTGGTAGTGTGGCTCCCCACATGTCCAACACCCCTTCTTTGGTCCAGTACTTCTGGTACCTGAAGTAGAACATGACGGCCCACTAGCCTGGAATCCTTGTTTGTTTTGTTGAACAAGACTAAACTACTATTGTTGCGGTCGACGCTGCTGTTGAAGCTGCGATCGACATTGCTATTGATGTTGTGGTCCTCGATAAGGTGTCTTCTGCTGAGGCATTGGTCACCTAGGTGTAGTGAAAGTGGATCCCCTATGGAAGCCATGATATCTCATAGTGTGTCTGGATGGTGTCTGATGTTGCTGCGCACCAGATGACACCTGCCCTCCTGGTCTCACTGGAGTCCTGCTTTGACCCTCACTGATAAGCTCCTCCTTTTCTACGAGGGCCTTCTGGACAACATCATGGAAGGTCTGAGGCATCAAAATCCTAACCTTTTCACGTATGTTTCCATGAAGGTCGAACACGAACCTGTTGACCTTAAGTTTCTTAGTATTAAGATGCAGATCATACTGAAGCAACTCCATAAAATGGGCCTCGTACTCGGGCACCGTACGGTCACCCTATCATAAGGCGTTGAACTCTTTGAGATGACACTCAATGAATTCCTCTGAAAGGTACCTCTCTCGGAACCGTTCCTCGAACAATTCCCATGACACATCCTCAACGATCATGTTCAATTGTGGAAGAAGCTTCTTCCACCATAAAATAATTCTCCCCTTCAATTGAAAGACCACCATGTGAGCCTTCATGTTGGAGATATAGTCGCAAAGTGAAAAAAACATCGCCATATTCTCCAACCATGCCTGGACAGCTACGTCATCTGGGGCACCAAAGAACTGGAGAAATTTTACCTTCTCGAGTTCGTAGTGAATGCTACCAGTACCGACCAGAGTGTGCAGCAGACCCTTAGGGGGTTCCGACACACTGGCCTCATCTCTATCCAAATGACTGATTAGTGCATCAGACATCCGTTGTAAAGAACTCATCAACCCAACCACATCACCCACTCTTATTTTATCCTTCCCGACAACCTGTTCATCTCCCTAGTGGTTAGACCCTTCAGGTGTGGATGTTATTGGAGGCGTCACGCCTCCTCCCATAGCACCTCGTCGTCTGCCTCCGCGGTGTCCTATAACCGTGATTACCTACATGAATACAAGACAACTTAATTAGCAACATTATAATCAAATATCATAGCAACGAAAGTTGTAGTGATCCCAAGTCATGGGTTGAACCTCTCTCTGATACCATTTGTAACGATCCCTTCGTTACGACTACAAGCCAAGCAGAAGTGCACATTTTATTTTATTTTATTTTTTAGGAAAGAAGGCGACGACATCACATTTAACCACACCTAGATGACAAACACATGCACACTCATTAGGAAATAGACAACTTTGACTCCGCGCACTGGCACAAGAGCAAATGGGTGAAACATGCGTAAAACAACAAGGAGAAAACGTCTACCCACTCGACACAATAGGAACACACCTACAAGCTAAGGGACAACATCCCCCTCCCAACACAATGGCCTTGACAAACAAAGACTTGAACATTAAGGCGTGCAAACCAAATGCATGAAGTCGTTCAACCCATGCACCAAAAGAAAACTTACAATGCTCGACAACACTCACACAGAAGGCACCGACTCCAGCCAAGTTATCATTCGTCGCTATCCAATATGAAGCACCATGATCCCATCATCAGTAATCATGTTGTTCCCAAATAGGAGGCACAACAATAACCCTGGAGAAAACATATTCTATCTAGACCATAGACTCAAGACCAACCCATGCACTAGGAGACCGAAGTAGTTGACACAAGACTACACCCACCCTCCCAAGAAACGGGTCGACAAGACGTGATATGGCATCAACAAGAGAGTGCAATCTATTACACGACTTCCCCAACTACCCAAACCTTTAATCAAGTCTAAATCAGTCAATAATTACAAATCTAAATTAACATTACTTACACTCTAAATTAGATATTATAAATTAATTACTAAATACAATCTAACCTAGCAATTAACGTTATAACCAACATTAACAATATCAATGTACAAATTTGCAATTATAACACTTGTTAACGATATTAATTTACAACATGCCTCTGTTTATGTCAATTGTACTAAAGTGTAAGAAATTGCCTAATAACATTAAAGAAAATTGTTGAGTAAGGACAATGCAATTAAAGCTTGCTATTTTTACAAATCAATCATCGTCATACAATTAAGTTTCACTGCCCCTAACGCAGTCGTACAATTATGCTTAATATGATTACATAATTCACTACAACATTAATAAATTTCCATGCAATCATTGCTGACAATGATGAGTAAATACATCATTGTTTAATTATAAATCAAGGGAAGTTTAAACTCAAAACTATAGTGATTGCCGTCAAAACTTGCTATAAGAGTTTTTTGGATATAAGCTATAAGAGTTTTCTATTTAAAACGTAGAAAATGCAGGTACAGAAAACCCTGAAAACATGAGTAAATGATGGAATCGCTGCACAATCAGTCCGCCGTCAATCCATTAAATTTATGTCACACAATTTAAATGGGTGTTGTCAAATGAAACTAAAGCAGTAAATGCTATCCTTCTATATGGCTGGTCTAGAATTATGTTTTAATAAAATTTCTTGTCAAACTATAAAATGAGGGTCATCATAAATATGAAGGATCGCTGTGTAATATTAAAGGAATTCAGTTTAACATAAAGTGGCAAACGTTGTCATCAAATGAATTGTGGTCTATCCAGCATAAGGTTGTTGACGAACAAAAGTAAAACTTATCATCTAAAAGTAAATTATTGTCAGTTTGGCGTAGTCCCACCATACTGTTCATCCAACTTATATATTAAGTCATAAAACTCAGACACTATGGAAGTCATAAAAGGCCATCAAGATGTCAGCAACATGCGGAGAGCACCAAACGTAAGGCTGGCACATTATTGACGAGTTCACAAGGTGGCTACATGATACATAAGATGGGTCGCTACCCAGCATATGATGAACATGCAGGCACACACAGTGGAGTTTGCATACCCCCCCAAAAAATGTGAAAGTTGTCACTCAATCCATAATCACGCAGGTAATGAAGGAGGTGGTTGAGTAATAACTAAAAGATAGGTTGCGGTTCATATTCCAAGAAAATAGAGGTTGGGAGATGGGTTGAATCACAGGTAATGAGTTGTTTGTTGGAGTAATAATTATTATTCGGATTGCTAAGATATGCATCTGGACTGTTGTCGGCATGCTTATGAATTGTCCAATTCACTTCGTATGTAATAAAACTTGCAGAGGATGAAGCATTGGCCAAGTGTGAGATAAACACAGGGTATAACCTCGCCCTTGAAACCGATTAAAAGAAAGGGAAAATCGCCATCTTATAGTGGAAAACAAACACATTTTTTAAAAGCTGAGAGGGTAAGAAAAGGTAGTCTGAATTCATTGGGCGAGATGATGGAAATAAAAAATGCAAATAGAGAATATACATCTGTAATTTAAGTGAAAAGAATTATTACAAATTTTCTATCCCAATAGTGAAAAAAAGTGCCTCGAATTCGCACTCGACAGAGTAATATTAGCAGTAAAAAAGAAGATTACGGAGTAACCAAGTAATATCTCCAGGCAAACACCCCCAAAATGCAGTCAAGAATAATTTATAGACCGTCAATCGAGTGGGAAATTGCGCAAGCATAAGTTCATAAAAAATTAATGACCATATGTAAGGTCGCAGAGATAAACAAAAGGGCATACCGGATGTTTAAAAACAACACAGTAAATTCGTCGAAAAGGAACAAAAACGCAGAATTAAATTCATCAGCAATATAAAAACACAGAGTTAAATTTTCATGGTTGAGGGTGTTGAAATGCAGAGAATACCCAACATAGTTTTCAGATTGTCGAGATCGATTAAGGCACAAAGGATATATAGTATGCAGAGACCAAATCAAGGCGGAGATCAAACACAGAGATAATAAGGGGTAAACAGTTGGGAAAACACATCCTTCGCTCATCATCCACGCACAGAAAAGTAGGGCATTTGAATCTATAGGTCGTTGTGCACCGAAGTAACAACCATGCATTCGGCTCCTAGCCGACGGATCAGGTGTGGACTAAAGAACTATGTATGAGTATGAAATGTGCAAATCCTCAAAACAATCAACAAACCAAAGGACAGTCTCAACATGCAGGGATCGAAAGCTGAGGGAATTAAGTAAAAAAACGATCTTAAGGCTTACGGGAAAAATTAAGTTCTCGGTTGAAATGATAAGTCCACATTTTATTTACCTATTAAAAGTAAAGAAATAAAGGCATAAAGTATAATAATAATCTACGATGCATAAATAAAGGAAGCATATCGTAGCCCAAGTCATCCGCTCTGAGTCATTGTCCCGCATGCTCCATGCTTCTCCTACTTGCCGACCAATGAGACTTCACTAGTACCTCCCAACCAATGCTAGGGGTACTATTCTTCCCCCTTAGCCCCCAGAGCCACAAAGGGGCCACGCACAATAAACCAGAGAACAACTAGCTCCCAGCTTGCCTCGCAAGGCCGAGCTACCACTCCTCACTGAGCTGGGTATCCCAACTCCCACAAGCTAAGTTAATCAAGTATAAACTTTTGCAGCATAATGTTACGATTCATAGAAGAGATCCATCATCCTTCTCCTCCCTCCATTATATAGAGTTTCTAAGTCTTTTACTTTCCCAAATTCCTATTTAATTTATTTTTCAACAATTTAATTCATAAAAATCCTCCCCGTACATGTGTCACCCATCCCCTTCATTCCACCATAAATTAATTTCATTAATTAATTAATTACCCCTATTTCCCTCACTCACCTAAAAACATTCCTAGAATCACACCTAGGTGTCCCCAAATTCCCTTACACATTTTAATGACTTACCCCCTTACTAATTTACTAGTTGAGTTTCATTTAGAAAGTTAGTCTTTCTGCTTTTTCCTTGTGTTTCCCTTTTCTTTTTTATGTTTCCCACTTTTTCCTAGTTTCCTAATTCCTTTAAATTTCCCTCTTTCCCCTTTCATTTAAAACTCAAATTGGCAGGTGTAGAAAATTAACTTTTTCCCCTTTTCCTTTTTAATTAATAAATTTTTAATTAGCATATGTGACAAAGCAATTATTTCCCATTTTTCCCCCCTTTTTAATTTTGTCCCCCAAAAGATTTTTATATATTAAATGAATTACTTACCCCCTTCTTGTCACATGATTAATGATGATTATCATTATTATTTATTTATTTATTTATTTATTTTTATTTTTATATAAATAAATAAAAAATATTATCACAAGTATCACTTAGACCTAGACTTTATTTTCCTGGGTTGGGCGACATTTTATTAGAGGAATTGTTTTAAATATTTCTTATCACGTTATTTGTCCTAAGGCCATCTAGGTTTATTCATTTATTAATTAACAATGCAATGTGCCCTTCAGGATGCACTACATCCTCCAAGGGTGCCACTAGACTCTTTCCATTTTTCTTGTGCAATGTGACCTTCGGTATGCACTATGTGCTCCAAGGGTGCCACTCGCCTCTTGACTGACTTGGTAGACATCAAAAACCCCTGGAGTTAATACTCTTCAGGTGATATTGTGGGAGACTAAGGGCCTCTAAGGAATAAGGCCCCTGCCTTATTGTGCGTCCCTTTGAATCATCGTGACCGACTATCACAGTCGACCCTCATGACATCGTGGGTCTTCTCGAACTAGGTAGTCGTTAACCCATAGTTCGAGCCATAACGAGAGTGCTACTAGGCTGTGGTAGGGATTTTGTCCACACCTCTCCATCAACGTCTCTGGTTATCCTGTGTTACCCCTATACTCCACATGTGAGTCTGGTCGGCAAGCTATCGTCAACCTGCATCATCAATGAATCATGTCAGAATAATATCCATAATCATATCATCTAATCAGATGCACAAAATTCATATATACAACAATCAAATCCCCAATAGTCCACTCCCTGACTCGATCCAGAGTCCAAGGGGTTTCATTGATTCCTCTGCATCCTCGAGGTCCAAAATCCTGCACACTCATGGAAACCGAGTCAATAGTACCTGTCTATGTCAATACAACAAAATAAGAAGCCATCAATCCATAACGTCTCATAATCATAATAAAATGCCCAATAGTATAATAATCTGGATCACTTGCAAGCAAGTTTCCTTAAAGAATAAGTTCGCTCAGTGCACGCAAGAGAAGGATGTTACAAAATTTTTTTTGACTTTCACTTTCAAGAAAACATGATCACCCACTTTAAACTCCCTGTGGGTTCTATTCTTATCAGCATAAATTTTCTACCTGTCTTGGGAAGTCTTTGAATTCCGCTTAATCTTCAACATTTTCTCTTCCATTTCCTTGAGAAACTCTGGCCCAATTATTTCTCTATCAGTTGGGTTGTCCCAAATTATTGGTGTTTTTCACTTTCTTCCATAAAGTTCTTTGAATGGGCTCATCTTCAATGATGCTTGATACCCATTGTTTTAGGAAAATTCTACCAAGTGTAGGTATTCTTCCCATTTAGATCATTTGTCCATCACATACATCCGTAGCATGTCCTCTATCACTTGGTTCAGCCTTTTCATTTTCCCATCAGACTCAGGATGATAGGCTGTGTTGATGTTTAGATTCGTTCTGAACCCTTTGTATAATCCCTTCCAGAACTTTGAGGTAAATTTTTGGTCTCTGTCAGACACAATTCGCTTGGGAATACTGTGAAATCATGCTACTTCCTTCATATAGATATCGACAACATCAATTGCCTTGTGATTAGTTTTCAATGGAATAAAATGGGCAACTTTCGTAAGCTTATCCATCGCCACCATGATGGAATCATGATTCTTTCTTGTTCTGGGAAATACTATGATGAAATCCATTGTCACCACTTCCCATTTCCACTCAAGAATGGGTAAAGGTTGTAGCAACCCTGTTGGGTGCCTATGTTCAACTTTGACCTTTTGACACTCCATACATCCGGTGATGTGTTCTACAATTTCCTTCTTCATACCTAGCCAAAAGTAATGGCTCTTGATTTCTTCCATTTTTTTTCTGATATCCAAGATGTCCAACATAAGGTACATTATGCATTTCTTTCAAGATCATAATTCTCAATTCCTGGAAATTAGGTACATAAATTCTATCTTTTTACAAGTGTGTTCCATCAACTTCCAATTTAGAATCTTCCACTTTATGTAGCATCTTACCTTGCTATAGCTTTGCCACCAATTCCATGTACTGCAAATATGCATTTTCAGCTTCCAAAATTCTACCTTTAATATAAGTTTAATACATACTAATGGTTGTAGAATGTAGTTCATGCACTCTTTTGCTGAGTGCATTAGACACCTTGTTCTCGTTTCCTTTGATATGATTGATATCAAAGTCATACTCACAAAGAAATTCCAACCATCTACTATGCCTATCATTCAAGGTTGGTTGATCAAACAAACACTTCATACCATTATGGTATGTCCTCAGTCCAAACCTCCTTCCCATGAGGTAATGTCTCCATTTCTATAGAGCGTGCACTATGGCTGCCAACTCCAAATCATGAGTTTCATAGATCCTTTCATGCTCTTTCAATTTTTTGGACTCATAACATATTACAAACCCATTCTGGCTGAGGACTCCTCCCATTGCTTCCTTACATGCATATGTGAAAACCAATAAATCCTCATTCGGATATGCAATCTTCAGAATTGGAGCACTGGTTAACAACTGCTTGAATTCCTGGAAGCTCTTTTCACATTCTTCTGTCCATTGAAATTTCACCCCTTTTCTTTGTAATGAAGTGATTGGATGAGAAATTTTCGAAAACCCTGTAATGAATCTCCTGTAATGTATAGATAGACCCACAAAGGAGCTAAGTTCTGTCACATTCTTAGGTGTTGACCATCATCCAATTGCCTCTATCTTCTGAGGGTCCACTGTTATCCCTTCCTTTGAAATGATATGTCCCAAATAATGGATCTGCTTTTGATAGAATGATCACTTGCTCAATTTGGAATATAGTTGATGCTCTCTTAGCACTTGCAACACCATCCTCAGTTGATGTTCATTCTCTTCCTCCAACTTGAAATATAGCAGGACGTCATCCAAAAAGACTATGACAAAATTTTCTATATATTCTATGAATACACCATTCCTTAGGCACATGAAAACAACGGGTGAATTTGATAACCCAAATGGCACTATTGTGAATTCATAATGACCATACCTTGTTCTGAAGGAGGTCTTGTTTATGTCTTCATCCTTTATCCTTACTTGATGGTACCGTAACATGAGATATATTTTTGAAAACATCTTGGCATCCTTCAACTGATCAAAGAGATCATCGATCCTTGGCAAAGGATACTTGTTCTTTATAGTAACTTTAGTCAACTGTCTGAAATCGATGAAAAATCTTAATGTCCCATCTTTCTTCTTCATGAAAAAGACCAGGGAACCCCAAGGTGACACACTTGGGAGTATATAACCCTTCTTTAGAAGTTCTTCAAGATGCATTTGTAACTCATTCATCTCTGGTGTACTCATTCTGTAAGGATTTTTTGACACTGGAGTTGCTCCAGGCATCATTTTTATAGAGAAATCTATATCTCTCTTTGGGGGTAGTTCTGGTACCTCCTTGAATATATATTCAAAATATTTCATGACTGCATGGTCTTCAATATTTGATACCTTATCCTTAGTTCCTTCCTCCATATCGGTTGAAAATATTTGACAACCCTTCCTGTAGCACTTTTTCAGCTGCATTGATGAGATTTCTCTGATAGTCACTTACCATGGGATTCCCTGCACCTTCCTTGGATTTTCTTCCTCAGCCATGCAAGTGAATTCCTTGTTACGACAGTCTAAGATGGCATGGTGTTGATCCAACCAATCCATCCCAATTAGACAGGCATAGGAACCTAAAGGTAATATGTTCAATTCATCCCTTGTTCTCAATCCATTCATGTCTGTTGGACAAGACTTAACCAAATCAACAACCTTTCTCTTGGATCTTGTATCCAACTACACTAACCAAGATTTTCCATGCTTCCTTCTTGGAAAATGAAAACTTTCCACCATTCTAGGACCTATATAACTATGACTATCTCTTGAATCAATTAAAATAGTAATGGTTTGGTTGTTGATCATACCTTCCACTTCAATCATATGTGACTGATATTCTTCTTACTTGTTTTCCAAGGATGTGTAGATCCTTGGTATACTTATGCCCATGTCCTCCACTATTTCTGCTTGTTGAACATTGTGGAAAACTCTCACTTTGTCATTTTTTGGGGAAATATTTGTACCTATGATTTCCTTTACAACCTCAACATTCCATAGGTGGTTGTCTTGGCATTTTTCCACCTACTTCAGCCATTCTAGGCTCTCTAAAACCTGGCTGTCCTTGAGAGCTATTTCTAAAAAAGGATGGTGTAGTTCCCTTCTTCCTCTAATCCATCTTGAATTTCTTCTTGTCTTCCCAAGCTTTTTAGAAAGTGGGATTTTATCTTTGCTACTCATATAATCATTTTTCTCTCCTTATATTTTCTTCCATGGTTTTAGGATCATCATACTGGATATTCTCGCTGATGGAAGGTGGTAGTCCACTCAGATACCTTTGAATTTTGACAGTCTCATCTTTGATGAAAGGGACATACTTTAGCAATTCCAAAAACCTTCGTTCATATTCATCAATGGTCATGCTACCCAACTTGAGCTCAAAAAAATCTTTGATCTTTCTGTCATAGCATCTCTTCATTAAGTATTTATTTTCAAAGTGTTTCTTGAATTCCTTCCAAGTAACATTTTTCTCTTTAATGTGTTTCACCTTCACAAGTTGATCCCACCACATGGATGCCTTTCATTTCAGTTGATACATTTCAATTCTTCCTTCTGCATGAGAGGAGTAATTTTGTAGTTGGAAATATTTTCTCATGACAAGAATCCATGTCTCATCATATTCCTCCTTCTCGTTCTCTCCATCAAAGTAGGAGGTTTAATCTTGTTCATTTTACCCTTCAATTCATCCACTCTATATATCCTATTCTTTCTGGTAGGATATGGGCTTGAATTATCATGTGCCCTCCTCTTGGATTGCCCTTGGGAGTGATGATGGTGTCTACCAATGCTCCTTGATTTTATCTTGTCATCAGGGGACTTGTGACTTCCTGATTTACTGGAGTCACTCCCATTATCCAATTTCTTTTCTATTCTTTCCAGGCTCCGTATCAACTTTATGTTGAATTCTCCCTGTTGTTCCCTATATTTCATGAGATTTTTTTTATCTGCTCGGTGAGTCTAGACATATTTCTGCAATATTTCAATGATTTTCATCATGTTTCCTTCCTTATCTATCTCTTCTCCATGCCCATTGGAGTTTGATCCTTCTACTCCCAAATGGACATGCATTCCTTTAGCTTCATTCTCTAAACTAGAAGCATTATGTGACTCAGCCATTTCTCTGCAGTATGTGGCAATTCAGTTTGGTTTCGTCAATTGTTAACTCTGCAAACACAATGTGTATTCAACCAAAAATTTTCAAGCCATCAGTCCTTAACAAATTCCACAGTATTCATGAACTAATCTGATTCAAAGAAAACTTTCAGATTCCATTTTTTTCATTTCTCGATCGATCAAAAATCCCTGCAAATCTTTTCTTTTTACTCTTCTCTATTCTACAATAATTTTTGGGCACTATCCCCTCTCTCTTAGTCCCCAACCCATGTGACCATGGGTTGTGGCCAAGTGCTAGGTTGATAGGTGCTTATTTGGGACTTCGGGCCTCCGTCTTCAAAATTTTTCGAAGAACATCACAACAAATCTCTCGGAGTTCTGGATTGATGAACTCGTGAAGTGTGGTGGATCAACAATCCACAACTACCCAACATCCAACGACTGACACCCACTATGGAACTTTAGGCATCTGAGCTCCAGAACGTAGGAGCTTCAGAGCTTCAGGACTTTGGAGGATTTCACATTCGCACACCCGCAACCCCTCGAACCATTAATCTTCGAACAATTCCATGTCACCTTTGGTGACATCATTACATCTCGTCACCTTAGCGTTTCGAAAATTTTGAAAGTTATTCCTTTTGTTTCGTTATGAACCATTCTTTTAGAGTGTCAAGCCTCTGGACTTCACAACTAGTGCCATGCGTCCATTGGGACCCACGGTTTACGTACTTGAACTAAGATACCGAATAGTCACTTCACTTAACACCTTTCAAATTGTGGGGGCATGCATCCTCGGTTTGGAGTAACCCGCCTTTCATCCCGCAATTCCTCTGACACTGACATGTAACCCCCCGATAAAACTATGGTTTGGATTGTGGAACCGCCCTGGGAAATTAACTCTAGTGAAATTTGCATCCTCGTAATGCCTCCTAGACATTGATCTTGATATATCATGATCAATGCCAGTGTGGGCCCACAAACCTTTAACTATGTTATGAAACCTCAGGGACCACATAGTACAACTTCCAACATTCTAGGTGGGGGCACATGTAAAGTACAGGAGAGGTCTACATCACCTCCAGGTGACGCCATCATGACTCACTACTTCGGTTCTTCGGGGCTTCAGAAATTCAGGCTTCAATATTTCTCTCCTCAATGCACACTAATTCTCCCGAACATCGAAATCCTGAACAACCAATCTGCTGATATGCGTCCGTCTTGATGGACGGTTTGAATTAACTCCGAAATTCGGAGCTTCAGGGGATTTCTCCCTTCACCACTGCGTTTGACATTTTAACTTGTCTTGATCCAACTGTCGAGCTTGTCTCCCTAGATCTATGATGTATATCCACTTCGGGGACTTCGGACTTCGAGCCTTTGACCTCTTCCTCTCTACAACCCATAACTTCACCTAAACCACGAAGTCCAAAGGACCTGGAGGTTAACACTCATGCTCCTTTTTCCTGATCTGACAGGTGTGGTTTTACATACCGCTAAACCCCCAAAGCTTCGTAACATGACCAAGGTAACCTCTTGTCACAATTTCTCTCTGAAACCCTAGTTCTAATGACCACTTATCTGGCCCATCTAGGATCAGAGCTTGAACCTTGGCTATGATACCAATTTGTAACGTCCTTGACCACCAACAGCTCGGGAAATGCTACCGAAGTAAACTTAACTTTTCCTTTACTGCTTTGATACCAATTTGTAATGTCCCCAACCACCAATAGGCCGAGAAACGTTACAGAGGAACATACATATATATGTAACATGCATTTTAATGAATTTAAAACAAATAACACATAGTTACTACTACCATACAGACTCATGTGGAATTGACAGTAATTCATACATGGAAAAAAACACATGATAAAATTGCAAGAATCACAGACATGCACATCATACATAATTAAGCATAGAAATGATACTTATCTTTTAATAGGAGAAAAACCACCAACTTCATGCAGACCTTCCACAAACCTCCCAGCCTTAGACCGTACTACTCATCACTCTCAACAGTGGGTCACCCACAAGTTGGGACTAAACTCCATCGGGCAAGGGATTCCTAGACTAGGCAAGGTCAATAACAAAGTCACACAGTTTAAGAGGAAGGATTCTCTCCCAAGATCCACTTACGCCCACTACTCACAGACTCTAATTCCCCACATGCTTGTCCCACCCTAGGAGTATACACCTTCACTTTCACACAATCCATCAGCTGCTCCACCTCCCTTTTGGGGCTTCAACAACAAGTCATACTAGAATTCTCAGAGCTCTGTAGAAGCTACGAGACTCCCTCTAGGAGAACTCACTTCCTGAACACACTCTCTCACCTGGAGAGAGTTGCTCAGAGGCCTGACAAACTTCTTCTTCAACCATGGGCTTGACAACCAGCCTCTTCAAACCACAATAGCTAAGTAATGTAAGGCAAGGTATGACTCAGTAAATTATAGAGGTGCATGATGGCCATGGGTTTAAAAATGGTGGAATTGGTTGGTTGTGTGCTTTCTCAGTGTGTGATTGAACTCATGAAGAGGGATGGGGAGACTGGTCTAACATAGTGAAGATGGTGAGAGATTGAGAGCCAAAATTGTCTATGCATGAACATCCCCGTGTGCATGATTAAGTGAGTGCGTGAGTGCGTGAGTGTGTGCTCAACAACAATAATCTCCCCCTTAAGACTGCATGTGCCTGAGCCGACACCTATCACTCATGAAGCATGTTCCTTCCCCTTTCGAATTCACCCATCCTCCCCAAGGAAATTAGGATAAAACATATCCTTCTAAACAAATTTTGGAATAATAATAAATTATATTCTATTGGACTTAAGCCCTTAGTCTTAGCCCCTTTTTCCAACCTCTCATCCCCCTCTCCCTTACCCAACCCGGTGGAGCATTGTCCCCCATAACTCTTTCTTCGTGGTTGGTCTACACGCAACAATGTAATTTTATTAATGATATGTGTATTTACATATACAAAAGTCAAGTTCATGGCATTAAGTATCTAGGCTCTCCGACCTAATAAACACATAAGTCTTTAGCTTGTAAACACTTGCCTCACCAGCCTATAAACATAATGACAATTCTGCAGGGCCTCGGCCTTGGGGTGTTACACCAACCCTTTGGTCAACATTCAATTCATTATGGTCCCCATCCTTCAATGCATTTAATTGGAGAGTGTTAAGGGAATCTAGTTGAGTGCAGTATCAATCTTTTTTGCCATGTTTTACGAGTAGATATTACATGATTAGTCTTGATTTATATTCTAATTTATAGCTTACGTAATTATTTTTTATTTTATTTTAAGACAAGATTTATATGTATCACATGTAAAAAGTGGATTGGATTGTAACAAACCTCCTCCACAAGAGCATACTACCTTAATATGCATGTTTATATATATATATATAT
>CBVK0100043426.1:5673-35245 GCA_900067695.1 Picea abies | reverse complement strand
CCGAGATCTACACTCTTTCCCTACACGACGCTCTTCCGATCTCACCTTTGTGGTAGTGGATAGGTTTTCCAAGATGGAACATTTTATCCCATGTCAGAAAACCAGTGATGCGACTCACATCGCGAATCTGTTTTTCAAAGAGGTCGTTCGACTTCACGGCCTACCGAAAAGCATAGTTTCGAACAGAGACACAAAGTTCATAGGGCACTTCTGGAGGACTTTATGGAAGAAGCTGGGAACTAACTTGTTATTTAGTTCAGCTTATCATCCTCAGATGGATGGGAAAACATAAGTGGTGAACAGAAGTCTGGGAGATTTGCTGAGAAGCTTGGTGACGGAGCACCACAGCGGTTGGGACAATATATTGCCACATGCAGAGTTTACATATCATGACTCAGTGAACAGGAGCACAGGGCAAAGTCCATTTTAGATTGTGTATGGGGTGCAGCCGAGAGGAGTTTCTGAATTAAGGGATTCGGAACAGACTGCTACTAGAAGCGCAAGTGCCGAAGAGTTCGCGGAGGCGATGAAAGAACTTCACAGCCAGGTGAAGCAGCGACTGCTAAATTCAAATCGTGAATATAAGCACAAAGCCAACCAACGGAAGAGACAACTTCAGTTTGAGGTTGGTGAATTAGTTATAGCACACTTGAGGAAAGAAAGGCTCTCAAGGGGAACATACAAGAAATTGAAAATGAAGAAAATCGGGCCATGTAAGGTCTTGAAGAAAATGGGACAAAATGCTTATGAGATTGAATTACCAGATGGGATCGGAATATCTCTGATATTCAATGTGGCAAATTTATACCCATATATATCTGGAGAAGCAGAGACTGGAACTGAACAGCCAGTGATCCAGTGGATGAAATAGATGCCAGTTGCAGAGAAGCCGCAGATGGAAATCATGCTGGATCAGAGAGTGAGAAAGAGGACCAGGAGAAAGCAATACTTTGAGTATTTGGTCAAGTGGAAGATGTCAGCTGGGAGACTGAAGCAGAGACTTTGAAGCATGGACAGACCATGCAGGAGCTCATGGACAGGAGCCCATGAAAGTTTTCAAGCGAGGGAGTATGATGCAGGAGCATCCCTCACGTCAAGCGAGCCAGCGCGGAAGCATTGGACAGCTGGACAAGCCAGCACCAATTTTGAAAAATACTTTGGAAGTTGTTGCGCAATCTTAAATGGGTCAATTAAGATGAAGCGCACTTGTGTATTGTAATGGACCTTGAGAAGATAGCTCTCATCCTTTAGTAGATAAACGGCATTTAAGATAGTTAATGTAGTTAGATAGAAATTAATTCTAGACTAGACAGTTGTAGAGCACAAGAGGGAAACGGGATATAGACACCTCATTGTGCATTGTAACATTATTCAAAAGCATTTGGAGCAAGAAGAAGCAAAGAGTTGTGTAAAAACACCCATGTACAGACATTTGAATTAATAGAAAGCTTTGATTCAAATTCATGGTTTTTGTTTTTCTCTGTGTATTGGTGTTGAATGATAGGCTCATGAACGTTTGCTTCCTGCTATACATTTGCTTTTATATGTTGTGTATGTGATTTCATGTATGAATTGAATTCTGAGAGGGAGATGGAATGAGTTTCCATTTTTTCTCTATTTGAGCCAGAGAATTCCTTCAAGGAGTGCAGTTGAAGTGTCCGCAAGGAGTGCGTTGACAGAGGGTTCAGATAGAGATAGTTTTTGTTCTCATTCATCCAGAAGTGAAATTGGGCATAGGAGTCGTGCAAGGAGTGCATAGGCCGGGTAAAAGTCTCAGGGTTGCGAACCTAAGTGAAGCATTTGACAGACTGTTGTTGTAGGTGTGCGCAGAGTCAAGTGACTTCAACACTTCGACGTCGTTGAAGGTTTGCTGCCAGGAGTGCGTGCAAGATTTTTATTGAAGAACTTGGGGTCATGGGGAAAAGCTCAGGAGGGATAGGACCTTTGAATTTGTTGAAGGACAGTGTAGAAAAGTTGTGCCTTGAAGGTTGGAAAGAAGCGTCGCAAGTTTTCATGCAGGTGGATAAGTTTTGTGGAAGAACACTTAGTCATTTCGTGGATTGCATAAGGAAGAACGGACGATCGATATCTTCCAGGGAAAATCAGCGAATCACCATGAGTCGTTGGATCTCGCGGGGGTGCAGGGGGATACTGCAGATATTCCCATAGTGTTTAAAGCTCAGAAGGGGCAGAGCCGTTGATCCAAGCCAGCCAGGGGCGTTGGATTATTCGCGAAATCACCTATCGGGATTTTGTAAGAAAGGAATCAAAGATTTGGTAACGGGAGTCGCGAAATCATGATACGCGATATCCCAATGGCTACAAGTACAGTGTGGGGCCACAGGAGTTGGTGGTGGACAGGTAACACACTGTATCAGGGTTCGGGAAAAGTAAAGTCCTGAAACATTGGACATCAGGATTCGCGATCCTGTGAAGTCCGAAATCCCGACGAGGTGACGGGACCGTTGAAAAGTCAAAGCCATGAGCTCATCGGAGTTTCGGCATATCGGGACTCGGGAGTCAGAGAACTGAGTTGCTCGACACCACGAGTGTCGAGATCCCGATAGAGAAAGTCCCGACAAAGGAACGGAAGAGTCAGCATTGACTCATATCGGGTCTCGGAGATTCGAGAGACCTATACTCGATCACTGACCTCACAAGGTTGTGAAGTCTGATTCCCCAATATGTAAAGAGAGGGGGAGTCATGCAAAGAGATCTGTGGGTGCAGATTTCCCGATAGGGAAATAGAAGGACCGGCTAGTGTTCTTCGGGCCGAGGAAAGAGAAGATCATGTGAGCAGGCATGCTTGCAGGTGTGACACTGCGTCACATACAAGGAGAGACCGACCCCACCCATGCGTCGAAGGAAGGATCAGCCCCACAATGTCTTTGGCATGTAGCCTTGTTGTTGATGCAGATAGAGAATGTAGATCTTGTAGTTGTTTTTTTTCAATATGAAATGGTTTACAATAGCTTTGTTTGTGTTCATTTCAAATCAAGTTGTCCCTATCATGTATTCCTAACTTAAGGTTTAATACCCTATATACTGCATCTTTTTTCCATATTTGTGTACATGCAATAGAGAACAAATAGGGTTTGAAATGAAAATTCAACAGACACGATCAGACCAAAAATATAGATCCAAGATCGAAAGTCTCAGTTTATTTTAGCCAGTGAAAGTGCATGCTGGATAAAAATGGGTTGGAGTCCTAAATTATAAGCCATTGTATTAACGGTTGATAACATGTCATATCCTTATTCATTATGGTACACAAGGATGGTATTACCCCCAAAATGTGTGAATGGATGACATCTAGCACCGTGATGTAAGCCAAATCAAAAGGGCACCACATCAATGTAATTCAAAGATTTAAAAAAAAATTAAAACAATAAACCTCGAAGGTAAATGCACACGTACGATAAACTATGTTACGAGTACAATAGACTTTAGTTAAAGAAATTGAATTCTCCTTTGACAAATAAGTTCAGGTATTGTTCTCATTTACTTATTTCAAACTTGTTCTTATTTTTTTAAATAAGGATAGATGGAGAAAGGTAGTCAGTCTAGTCAGCCATCAACCTCTAATGAAAAATTCATAATTGATCGTGATTGTGAAATTTTTGAAATTGTTATGTCCTAGTTTGATCTTTATGAGTTAAGTAAGTTAACTTGTGATTGATTTAGGGATTTGCATGATTATTTACATATCTAGGAGTTGAACTTGTGTAAATTCATAATTCCCCAAATCTAACTTTCTGACAAAAGGGTCGCGGTATCTGAAAATGGGTCCATTATATTCTATATCAATGTTGAATCTATTACAAAAATGCTATCTCTTCCTAAAAACCTTAACTCTAAGACTTGGAATCGGTTAAAGGATTTGGGTGTCAATGTTCGTACTTCTATAATTATGGATGCTACAAAGTTATTAACAAAGAAGAATTTGATTCAACATTCTCAAATTAAATGCAGTTCAATTCACAGAAGTATAGAAACTTTCATGAAAAGATACAAGGATTTAGTTGAAATGACACTACCTTCATGTTGGGCATTTGAATATATACTAATAAAAACAAGGGATGATATAACTAAATTTCAAGATATGGATGGTGTTTTGAAAGGTCAAAATATTATCTGCAAGTTAATAGATGATTTTCATTTATTACGGAAAATTAAAACTTTATTTCCTAAAATTCCATCATATGATAGATATACGGAGCTTGATATAGCTTCCAGAAAAATGGTTAAAGCCTGAAGAAAAAATTCATGAAACTAGCCAAGCTCATACCTTCTTATGAAATTTTTCCAAATGTATTGTGTTCTATACTTTGTTTTATACATGCATGTACTATGTTCTATACTTTGTTCTATGCCATGCCTATACTATGTTCTATAAGGGAAATGAAAACAATGACATGGTTTTAAAAATAAATATTCAATTGTTGGGTATTTCATCATCTCGTGTTCTTATTGGCTTCATGGTTCATCATTATAACGACATACAGAGAATTTATGAAATAAGGAATGACATTTCTATGTAATAAAGAATGACATATTAAGATGTTTATGGAATAAAGAATGACATTTTTTTTCTTTGAAATGGGGTAAGCGACATCTTTTAAAAAGATTGTTTATCACATATATAGTATTTGTTGCTACCTTCTTGTGGATGAATGTTATATGTTTTGTATGTACAAAAACACATATCTTTACACACACACTTTTTTTCATTTACCTTTAAATTGTGTTTTGCTACCTTCTATGCAAATTGTGTTTTGCTACCTTCTATGCATGAATCGTACCATGCCACTTTCAATTACTTTCTAGTAGATAGTTTGGGGGGGTGGGGGGGGGCGGGGGCAAATGAGCTTCCAACTTCATGTAGTTGGGCTTCTTCAGTAGAGAATAAATTGTTCTTGAAACCAAGATAATATCATTCAGGTATTCCATTTTAGTCTTTCTAGAGTCTTGTACATGTTGATATGTTTGTTTATTTATTTAATTATTATTCAGTCATATATATGTTTGTTTATTTATTTAATTATTATTCAGTCATATAATCTTATTCTCTGATTATTTATGAAAGTCTTCGCAATGGAAATGCAACTAATAATTATCCTATGTGTGATGTGGTTGTACAATCTCTTGCCTCATCGAGCTCATGGATGCATGTAGTTAGTACTATTCTTTCCATTTTAGTTAGTAGTGCCAAATATTCATGTGTATTTAAACCCTTTACTAAATTCTAGGCACAAATCGCCCTAGTATGCATTTTTTAGGGTTTAAAACAAATCCACAATCCTATAACTTGTAACTTGTAAATTAACAACACCATACATGGATTTTTATTCCTATGGCATGCATTTCTCATCATGCCATATTTTCATGCACTTTTATTCATTTTTCCCTTTATGCATTTTTTTTTCCATTTACAAGGCAGCTTGTATCCTTTACACACACTAGAGGGTTTTGGGTTTAAAAATGCACAACCAAATTATGAATATATGTAAAATGATAAAATCCAAACTCCACAATTTGAACCACTCAATTTGGAGGTCATATGAGTCTTAGGCATGCATTTTACAGTAAGACAATTTTACCCTCCATTTTACAAAAGGTCTTGAATCTTGGTTCAAGGTAGAAGTTCTTAGTCTTTTTAAAGTGCACTCTGGATGAAATATATATATTTGGAATGTTATTAAATTCACCCCAAATATTAGATCACTAAATTTGGAGCTATATAGAAGCATGGGTGTGCATTTCCATTAAGTCACTTTCTATTGTTTTGGTCTCTCAATTTACAAGGTGGACTTTGTCTTTTTTTACACAACAGCCACTTTTGTGTTTGCAAAAAAAAATATAAATATGTAGACAACTGTTAAATTATCTAAGACACCCTTAGAAACTTGAATCATTCAAATTGCATATGTGTAAATACATGGGCGTGCATTTCTGCACAAATGCATAAATTACAGTTTAAAATAAACACAAGTATTTTTCTCATTCAGGTATTCCATTTTAGTCTTTCTAGAGTCTCGTACATGTTGATATGTCTATTTATTTATTTAATTATTATTCAATCATATAACCTTGTATTCTCTGATGATTTATGCAGGTCTTTGCAATGGAAATGCAACTAACAACTAGCTTATGTGTGATATGGTTGTACAAGCTCCTGCCTCATTGAGCTCATGAACCCAAGTATTTAGTACTCACTTTGCCATTTTAGTTTGTGTGTGTGCACAGTGGTCAAATATTCATGTGTATTTCAACCCTTTACTGAATTATGGGCATAAATCACCCTATTATACATTCTTTAGGGTTTACAACAAATCCATAGTCATGTAACTTGTAACTTGTAAATTAACAACACCATACATGGATTTTTCTTCTGAGGGCGTGCATTTCTCATCATGCCTTGTTTTCATGCATTTTTCCCTTTATGCATTTACAAGGAAACTTTTAGCATTTATGCACACTAGAGGATTTTAGGTTTCAAATTTCACAAATAAAGTTTGAATAGATGTAAAATGATAAAATCCAAACTCCAAAATTTGAACCACTCAATTTGGAGGTCGTATGAGTCTTAGGTGTGCATTTTACAGTAAGACAGTTTTACCCTCCATTTTACAAAAGGTCTTGAATCTTAGTTCAAGGTAGAATCCCTTAGTCTTTTTAAAATGCACTCTGTATGAATATATAGGTTTTTAATGTTATTAACTTCGCCCCAAATCTTAGATCACTAAATTTGGAGCTATATAGAAGCATGAGCATGCATTTCCATTAAGTCACTTTCTAATGTTTTGGTCTCTAGATTTACAAGGTCGACTTTGCCACTTTTACACAACAGCCACTTTTGTGTTTGAAAATGAAAATATAAATATGTAGACAGGTTTAAATTATCTAAGACACCCTTAGAAACTTGAATCATTCAAATTGTAGGTGTGTAAAGACTTGGGCGTGCATTTCTACACAAATGCAGAAATTACAGTTTAAAATCAAAACAAGTATTTTGCTCATTCAAGTATTCCATTTTAGTCTTTCTAGAGTCACGTACATGTTGATATGTTTGTTTATTTATTTAATTATTATTCAGTCATATAACCTTGTATTCTCTGATGATTTATGCAGGTCTTCGCAATGGAAATGCAACTAACAACTATCCTATGTGTGACGTGGTTGTACAAGCTCTTGCTTCATCAAGCTCATGGACCCAAGTAGTTAGTACTCACTTTTCCATTTTAGCTAGTGTGTGTGCACAGTTGCCAAAGATTCATGTGTATTTCAACCATGTACTAAATTATGGGCACAAATTGCCCTAGTATGCATTCTTTAGGGTTTACAACAAATCCACAATCATGTAACTTGTAACTTGTAAATTGTAAATTAACATCATACATGGATTTTTCTTCCTAGGGCGTGCATTTCTTAGCATACCCTGTTTTCATGCATTTATATATTTTTTCCTTTAAGCATTTTTTTTCATTTACAAGGAAACTTTTAGTCTTTACGCACACTAAAGGGTTTTAGGTTTCAAATTGCATAGCTAAAGTATGAAGAGATGTAAAATGATAAAATCCAAATTCCACAATTTGAACCACTCAAGTTGGAGGTCATATGAGTCTTAGGTGTACATTTTACAGTAAGATGATTTTACCCTCCATTTTACAAAAGGTCTAGAATCTTGGTTCAAGGTAGAAGTCCTTAGTCTTTTTAAATGCACTCTAGATGAAATATATAGATTTGGAAAGTTATTAAATTAATCCCAAATATTAGATCACTAAATTTGGAGCTATATAGAAGCATGTGTGTGCATTTCCATTAAGTCACTTTCTATTGCTTTGGTCTCTCAATTTACAAGGTGGACTTTTCCTCTTTTACACAGCAGCCACTTTTGTGTTTGCAAAAGAAAATATAAATATGTAGAAAAGTGTAAAATTATCTAAGACACCCTCATAAACTTGAATCATTCAAATTGTAGGTGTGTAAAGACTTGGGTGTGCATTTATGCACAATTGCAGAAAT
This sequence comes from Picea abies, assembly GCA_900067695.1. Taxonomy (NCBI): domain Eukaryota; kingdom Viridiplantae; phylum Streptophyta; class Pinopsida; order Pinales; family Pinaceae; genus Picea; species Picea abies. Next base: position 27,220 of record CBVK0100043426.1, on the reverse strand, counting down.
TCTAGTTTAAAATCAAAACAAACATTTTTCTCATTCAGGTATTCCATTTTAGTCTTTCTAGAGTCTTGTACATGTTGATGTGTCTGTTTATTTATTTAATTATTATTCAATCATATAACCTTGTATTCTCTGATTATTTTTGCGGGTCTTTGCAATGGAAATGCAACTAACAACTAGCCTATGTGTGATGTGGTTGTACAATCTCCTGCCTCATCGAGCTCATGGACCCAATTAGTTAGTACTCATTTTTCTATTTTAGATGGTGTGTGTGCACATTTGCCAAAAGTTCATGTGTATTTCAACCCTTTACTAAATTATGGGCACAAATCACCCTAGTGTGCATTATTTAGTGTTTACAACAAATCCATAGTCCTGTAACATGTAACTTGTAAATTAACAACACCATAGATGGATTTTTCTTCCCGGGGTGTGCATTTCTCATCTTGCCCTGTTTTCATGCATTTTTATGCATTTTTCCCTTTATGCATTTATTTTTGCATTTACAAGGCAACTTTTATCCTTTACGCACACTAGAGGGCTTTAGGTTTCAAATTGCACAACTAAAGTAGGAATATTTGTAAAATGATAAAATCCAAACTCCACAATTTGAACCACTCAATTTGGAGGTCATATGAGTCTTAGGCATGCATTTTACAGTAAGACGGTTTTACCCTCCATTTTACAAAAGGTCTTGAATCTTAGTTCAAGGTAGAATCCCTTGGTCTTTTCAAAATGCACTCTAGATGAAATATATATATTTGGAATGTTATTAAATTCACCCCAAATATCAGAACACTAAATTTGGAGATATATAGAAGCATGGGTGTGCATTTCCATTAAGTCACTTTCTATTGTTTTGGTCTCTCAATTTACAAGGTGGACTTTGCCTCTTTTACACAGCAACCACTTTTTGTGTTTGCAAAAGAAAATATAAATGTGTAGACAAGTGTAAAATTATCTAAGACACCATCAGAAACTTGAATCATTCAAATTGTAGGTGTGTAAAGACCTAGGGGTGCATTTCCACACAAATGCATAAATTACAGTTTAAAATAAAAACAAGTATTTTTCTCATTCAAGTATTCTAGTTTAATCTTTCTAGAGTCTCGTATATGTTTATATGTCTATTTATTTATTTAATTATTATACAATCATATAACCTTGTATTCTCTAATGATTTATGTAGGTCTTAGCAATGGAAATGCAACTAACAACTAGCCTATGTGTGATGTGGTTGTACAAGCTCTTGCTTCATCGAGCTCATGAACCCAAGTAGTTAGTACTCACTTTTCCATTTTAGTTAGTGTGTGTTCACAGTTGCCAAAGATTCATGTGTATTTCAACCATTTACTAAATTATGGGCACAAATTGCCCTAGTATGCATTCTTTAGGGTTTACGAAAAATCCACAATCATGTAACTTGTAACTTGTAAATTAACAACACCATACATGGATTTTTCTTCCTATGGCATGCATTTCTCATCATGCCTCGTTTTCATGTATTTTTGTGCATTTCTACCTTTATGCATTTCTTTTTGCATTTGCAAGGAAAATTTTATCCTTTACGCATACTAGAGGGTTTTAGGTTTCAGACTGCACAACTAAAGTTTGAATAGATGTAAAATGATAAAATCCAAACTCCATAATTTGAACCACTCAAGTTGGATTCCATATTAGTCTTAGGGGTGCATTTTACAGTCAAACGATTTTACCCTCCATTTTACAAAAGGTCTTGAATCTTGGTTCAAAGTAGAATCCCTTAGTATTTTTAAAATGCACTCCGGATGAAATATATAGATTTTTAATTTTATTAACTTCACTCCAAATCTTAGATCACTAAATTTGGAGCTATATAGAAGCATGGGCGTGCCTTTCCATTAGGTCACTTTCTACTATTTTGGTATCTCAATTTACAAGGTAGACTTTGTGTCTTTTATACATCAACGACTTTTATGTTTTCAAATGAAAATATAAATATCTAAACATGTGTAAAATTATCTAAGACACCCTCAGAAATTTGAATCATTCAAATTGCAGGTGTGTAAAGACATGGGTGTGTGTTTTTGTGAAGCTTAGTGTGCATTTTTGCACAAATACATAAATTATAGTTTAAAAGCAAAACAAGTATTTTGCTCATTCGGATATTGCATTTTAGCCTTTCTAGGGCTTGTAGTACATGTTGATTTGTCTATTTATTTATTTAATTATTAATATTCAATCATATAACCTTGTATTTTCTGATGATTTTAGTTGGTCGCAATGGAAAAGAAACTAACAACTAGCATATGTGTGATGTGGTTGTATAAGATCATGCCTCATCAAGCTCATGGACCCAGGCAGTTAGTACTCATTTTACCATTTTAGTTAGTGTGTGTGCATAGTTGCCAAATATTCATGTATATTTCAAACCTTTACTAAATTCTAGGCACAAATCACCCAAATATGCATTATTTAGGGTTTAAAACAAGTCCACATTCTTGTAACTTGCAACTTGTAAATTAACAACACCATATATGGATTTTTCTTCCTAGGGCATGCATTTTTCATCATGCCATGTTTTCATGTATTTTTATGCATTTTTCCCTTTATGCATTTTCTTACATTTACAAGGCAAATTTTAGCGTTTATGCACAGCAGATGGTTTTTGGTTTCAAAATTCACAAATAAAGTATTAATAGATGTAAAATGATAAAATCCAAAATCCACAATTTGAACCACTCAATTTGGAGGTCATATGAGTCTTAGGCATGCATTTTATAGTAAGACGATTTTACCCTCCATTTTACAAAAAGTGTGGAATCTCAGTTCAAGGTAGAAGTCCTTAGTCATTTTAAAATGCACTCGGTATGATATATATAGATTTAGAATGTTATTAACTTCACCCCAAAAATTAGATAACTATATATATATAGAAGCATGGGCATGCATTTCCATTAGGTCACTTTCTATTGTTTTGGTCTCCCACTTTATGTTATAGAAAAAAATTCCACACTCCATGCATCTTGCTCTGATGGCCTTCCATTTCCCTCTGCAGACTTCATTTTCCCCTTTTGGTCCACTCCAGAGCTAAAAAATTGTATTTTTGTCCATGTACGTGACCTGCCAGTTATACAACTCGCGTATGTACGCAGGCTGCTCCATTACATCCCACATACATTGGGTTTGGCGCTCAAAAAAATAAAATTGTGTCGGGTTTCCATGCCATGTCACAAGATCCATGATCCTTGACCTTCCATATATTGGAAACGCTCTGACTTGACCCTTAAATTCCATTTGGAGGCTATAAATTGAGCCATATCCAATCCTTGGAGATATTAGAATTCATCATAGAGAGCAAAGACACTCTCGAGAAATTTCACCTCAATTGAGTATGCATCCCTTTGTCCTTGAAAGTATGAAATTTTTGTGTTCAACCCCCAAGATCTTCTTATCTTGTGATGGAGAACCTCATTGACTCTTACATGTGAGCTTGCCTTGATGGAGGATTCAAGTGGTGGAGACCCAGCTAGAGGGACTTAGTTTCTCGGTTCTGATATATGTCGTTATAGAGTTTTGTCACCTATTTACTTATGTTGATTACATTAATAGAAATACTCTCTTCTCGTCTAATCGATATCTTGCAAATATTTATATTTCTTTCCATGGGTGTATTTTTTATGTATGTTAATGGATTATGTTGATTTATATGTTGACATTGTATATCATTACCACATGCTTGTGTATCTTGGTTGTTAAATACAAGTTGCGGGTATAAATATTTGGGTCATGTGCTCAATGGTGGTTTTCTTCAGACACCTGGATGAGGTATACTTCTAGACTTCTCTTGTTAGCATTTCTTTTATACAACATACTTGAAATTAGAGTTACATTCTAGGTGTCATTTTGTTTGTTGTAGTTTTCCCCTAGCCATAGAGAGATTTTCCTTGTAACACTTTACAAGGTAGAATTTGCCCCATTTACACAGGGGCCACTTTTATCTTTGCAAATGAAAATTTGAATATGTAGATGGGTGTAAAATTATATAATACACCCTTCTAAACTTTAACCACTCAAATTACAGGTGTGTTAATACCTGGGCATGCATTTTAGTTAATCCTGGTGTGCATTTCTACACAAGGGTATAAATTACAGTTTAAAAGAAAAGCATGTATCTCTTAAGTGTGACTGTGCATTTTTAGTTATGGAGGCTCTAACAAACTTGAATTAGGGTTTTATGCAACAATAGAAACCATAATCCTAATTGTCTATATCAGTGTATATTGAGAACATTTTCATCTACATTTGGCTCAACCTGCTCCCTATATCTAATGCAATTTGATCTTTCTTTTAATTTATTGTACGTGTGTCGTACTTCCAACACATGTTCGTCTAATTCTCAACAAGACTTGTATCTCTCCTACATCACACCTCTGATGAATCCATCACAGAATATCGTTGGATTGAGGACAGATTGAGTGTTGTAGAGTGTCGTCACGTTGACGTAGACTGCCAACCATAAAGTCAAAATTTGGATAGTGTCTGCATCGAATTTTCGACGGCACTTAGCATGCCTATGTTGTAGTAATGAACACCACCATCACTAAAATGATGGTTACTTTCCTCTCGACAGTTTTTTGGAAAATGCCACATGGAAAATCAATGTGTCGCAATATCACCACTATATGATGGCCGTAATAGTGACGATTCTATGTGACGATCATATGTTTCATAATATATATCTACAGCAACCATGTGGCAGTCTGGTATGTTGAATATCTTACATACATTTAGGGTTGTCAATATTCCAACGAAAGGGGTTCGACGAAGAGTCAGAGAGGGAGTTTGTCGGAAGCCAGAGTGGTGGTCGTCGAATGGGAATCGTAATGGCATTAGAAAATGAGGAAAATGTATTGGTGCTAAGATCTTAATACAGAGAACACTTCTAACTTCACCTGCATGCTTCATACTTCATGTATTTCATAGCATCATCATACCCTTAAATTTCATGTACTAGCGCCTGTATTTACTTCATACCCCAAACATAGATTTGAACCTGTTGATGCTTGAATCCATCAGGACCGAAACAACAACCTCATTAGGACATTATCCCCCCTTCATTTTTAGAGAGGTGGTTCTCCTCTTTGGCTAAAAGATATGTCTTTGAATATCTTGGATTAGGAGAGTGCTAGGGAGAAAACCCTAAATATTTATTGCTTGAGATTATGAAATAAAATGGTTCTTCAACAACCTGGATACATTCTTTATGTGTAGCAAAAGTAATTTTACAATAAGAAAAAGAATGGAGGGCTTCGACATCATAATTAAATTGTGATCAACATCACACACGGTCTTCTTAATCATATACAAACGCATCCATATATTATTCATATGAAATAGGAGAGAATGATTTGATCATCTCAAATAATTTTAATAGAGTACTGCAATTAGTAAGAAAGATAAATTGATAGGTCAACCTCAAATATTTCATACTTAAAACTTAAAGTTACAAGATACAATTAAGATCAACCCCGAAGCAATTCTTTGTGGAGTTTATTCATGAGAAATATTCTTCATTACCAAAAATTTGACAGCCATGTATGTGGTTGCAAATACTCCATGATCATACAATAAAATTATGTAGAATAATAAAAGAAAAACACTCAACAACTCAGCCTTGTGCCAACCTCTGAGACTCAAGCATAAAGCTTTGAGAAATGTTGTAGAAGAATAGAAAGAATGGAGAAGATGGAGATTTCTTTCTTTTGATCAGAATCTTGATTGTGTATCCATGGTTGTGCCTTCTTCTTCCTCCGACATTTTTCCCTGCCCCTCTAACAATATTGATTATTGGACCTTTTATGAAGACTCTCTTATCTTTTAAGAAGAGATTTTCTAACTACTTGAGTAGTTAGGGTTTTCTTCCTCTCTTGAAATTCCCGTACAAGTTTCCTCTTGAAACATTCCATTTAATTAGTTCATTATTAATTCCTTAGTAATTAAATTATATCATCAATATATACATATCTAAAATGGGTCCCTTTCCCTTTCTAATAAAAGTTTTTAAACAAACTTTTATTTTCAGAATTTAATTAATTTCTCATTTAAAAAAAGAGGATTGTGTTTTAATTTTCTAGGAATGATAATCAACTTTTTAGGCATGTAAATCACTTTTGATGTTATATTCATTGTCTTATCTTTCCAACGATATAAATTTTGCACAAATTCGTCGCCTGGATCTCAAGATATGAGGTCGTGAAGTTGAGTTGTCACGGGAATGAGTTCATGATCATCTCAAAGAATTTTAATAGAGTACTACAATTAGTACGAAAGAAAAATTGATAGGTCAACCTCAAATATTTCATACTTAAAACTCAAAGTTACAAGATACAATTAAGATCAACCCCAAAGAAATTCTTTGTGGATTTTATTCAGGAGAAATATTCTTAATTACCAAAAATTTGGCAGCCATGTATGTGGCTGCAAATACTCCATGATCATACATGAAAATTTTGTAGAAGAATACAAGAAAAACTCTCAACAACTCATCCGCGTGCCCAACTCTGAGACTCGAGTATAAAGCTATGAGAAATGGTGTAGAAGAATAGAAAGAATGGAGAAGATGGAGATTTCTTTCTTTTGATCAAAATCTTGATTGTGTATCCATGGTTTTACCTTCTTATTCCTCTGGTATTCTTCCCTGCCCCTCTAACAATATTTATTATTGGACCTTTCATGAAGCCTATCTTCTCTTTTTAAGAAGAGATTTTCTAACTACTTGAGTAGTTAGGGTTTTCTTCCTCTCTTGAAATTTCTGTACAAGTTTCTTCTTGAAATATTCCATTTAATTAGTGCCTCATTAATTCTTAAATAATGAAATTATATCATCAATATATACATATCTAAAATGGGTCCCTTTCCCTTTTTAATAAAATTTTTTAGATAAACTTTTATTTTCACAATTTAATTAATTTCTCATTTAAAACAGGAGGACTGTGTTTTAATTTTCTGGGAATTATAATCAATTTTTTATACATATAAATCACTTCTATCATTATCTTCATTGTCTTATCTTTCTAACAATATAAATTTTGTGCAAATTTGTCGCACGGATATCATGATATGAGGTCGTGAAGTTGAGTTGTCACGCAGGCCCATTAAAAATATGGCTAACTTACATTTTAATTTTTGAGAAATGTATATCAACTTTCAGAACTTTAAACCTATATTTGTAACAGCCCCAGCCACCAACAATGTCGGGTAATGCTACCAAAACAACCTTAAATGTTGCCTTTACTACTCTTATCTGTGACAACTCCAGCCTTAAACTACTGGCTATGCCAAATAGAGATGCTTGCAGAAAAACATACACATCCATATAACATAGAATGACTATTTTACATATATAACATATTATTGCGTGGAATAATAGTAAGCCTACACATGCAGCATATACATCATACACAGACAATACTCATCAATTACAACATATGTACCATTACACAACATGTAAATACCTTCTTCTACATCTAAATACATTTCCAACGGTATAAAGTTTGTGTGATTCTGACATCCAGAGCTCAAGTTATGGCCTCTGCAAGATCAATACTCAGCCATTGTCGATCAAAATTGATGAGAAAATATCATCCCTTGATTTTATTTCTCCTTTTCCTTTGAAAATTTCGACTTTTGTTTGTAATAAATATATCCCATATGCATGGGAATGTTGGAATATTTACTGTATATAATATTAAATGTATTATATATTCAACAAGAAACAAAGAGGAGAAGACTATTGAGACTTGATAATTCGACCCCTTGAGAAATTGATGAATAAAATAATAATTTTAGAACCTAGTCATCATCCTCGTCATGCCATGTTGTAACATCCCGCTCTGGCGCACTGATCGAACTTATTTTTGGGGACACTTGCTCGCAAGTGATCCGTATTATTATGCTATTAAAACTTTTGATTTTGATTATGAGGCATCATGGGTTGATGACATGTTGTTTTACTACATTGGCATAGGCAGGTGCTATTAACTCAGTTTTACTGAGTGTGCAGGATTTTGGACCTAGAGGATGTCGAGGCATTGATGGAACCCCTTGGACTCGAGTCGGGGAGTGTACCATTGGGGTTTGATCGTTTCACTGTGATTTTAGTGCTTCTGATTAGATGATATGCTATGGATATATTCTGACATGATTCGTTGATGATGCAGGCTGACGATAGCTTGCCGACCAGACTCACATGTGGAGTAAAGGGGTCACACACGACTACCAGAGATGTTGAGGGAGAGGTGTGGACAGCAACCCTGCCACATCCTACTAGCACTCCCATCGTGGCTCGAACTGTAGGTTAACGATTACCTAGTTTGAGAGGACCCACGATGTTGTGAGGGCAGACTGTGACAGTCGCTCACGATGATTCTAAGGGGCGCACAATAACGTGGGGGCCTTATTCCTTAGAGGCCCTTAGTCTCCCACAAGTTCACCTCATGGAGTATTGACTCCAGGGGTTATTGATGTCTACCAAGTCAATCAAGAGGTGAGTGGCACCCTTGGAGCACGTGGTGCTTCCTAAAGGGCACGTCGCGTAAGAAAAATGGAGAGTGGCGAATGTCACCCTTGGAGCACGTAGTGCGTCCTGAAGGGCACATCGCGCAAGGGAATAGATGAGGTGAGTGGCACCCTTGGAGCACCTAGTGTGTCTTGAAGGGCACATCGCGTTGTTAATGATAGAGGAATGAACCTATATGGCCTTAGGACAAATAACATGTTAAGTATTCTTAAAACAAATTCCCTAATTAAATGTCGTCCAATACAAAAATTTAATGTTTAAGTCTAAACTATGCTAATGGTAAAATTTATCTCTTAAAAGTATAAAAATAATAAAAATAAAAATAAAAACCACATGAATAATAATTTTGATCTTCTTTAAATCTTGTAACATCAAGCGAGTAAGAAATAAATTGTTTCAAAAAAAAATATGTTGGATTAAAATTAAAAAAAAAAAGGGAATTAATTGTCTTATTACCTTGATAAATTAAAATATACTAATTAAATAAGAAAAGGGAAAAAGGGTTAATTTCCACACCTGCCTTTTTGAGTTCTAAGTAAAAAGGGGAAAGAGGGAAAATCTAACATATTAGGAAACTAGGAAAAGAGGTAAACTTAAAAAGGGAAAAAGGGGAACTTAAGGGAAAAAGCGGAAAGTCAAACTTAGTAAAGAATCTACCATTTAAGAGCTTTCTAATTTAAACTGAATTAGCAATTCAATAATAGGGAAAGCCTTTAAAACCTGTAAGGGAATTTGGGGACACCTAGGAGTGATTCTAGGAGTAACTCTAGGTGGGTGAGGGAATTAAGTTAATTAATTAATTAAAGAAATTAAATAATGGAGGAACATAGGGGATGGGGGACACTTGTACGAAGAAGAAGTTTTAGGAATTTATTTTTAAAACTTTAATTAAATGAGGTTTTAGGAAAGAAAGGAAGTTCAAAACTCTATATAATGAAGGAGGGAGAAGGATGAAAGGGAGATTTTTTTTGCGTACCATTACGCTACAGAAATATCTACTTGACTAACTTAACTTGTGGGAGTTGGGATACCCAGCTCGGTGAGGAGTGGTAGCTCGGCCTTGTAAGGCGAGCTGGGAACTAGTTGAAATCTCTGGATAGTGTGTGTGTGTGGCCCCTTTGTGGCTCGGGAGGCTAAGGGGGAATAAGAGTACCCCTAGCATTGGCTAGGAGGTACCGGTGAAGTCTCGTCGGTCGACAAGCGGGAGTTGCACGGAGCACGTGGACGTCACGCAAAGCGGGTGATCAAGCAACGGTATGCTCTCTTCATTTGTATAGTAGATGTTGTAGGTTTTATGCTTGGATCTGCATGTTGATTAGGTAAGTAAATTGATTGTTTAGATTGATGACTGAGACCTTTCTTGGCCTAGCTCGATGGTTGTTGTCTCCCATGGCCTTCGTTTCCCGCACATCTTGACCGCCTTGCTATGTTGATTGTGACCTTCATGGTTGTTTAGCCTTCGTCCCTAGCTCACCAGTCCTCGCCTGAGTAGTTGTCCAGGAGCCTGATCTACAGTCGTCACCTTAGCGTTAAAAGACCTATGGATCTCAACGCCCTACTTTTATGTACGAGGATGGTGAAGCGAAGGACAAACCTGTCTGTTGTCTACCTCTGTTGTTTTCCTTGGCAGTTTGTGGTCTTGCGTCCTCTAGAAAAGGTACCTCTATGTATGGAATTCTTGTGTCGTGTTGGTTTTCCCTGCGATCATCTCAATAACCTCTCCCAATAGACCATTGTGTTCCCTTACTATTGGTTGTGTTAGTTTGTTATCCTAGTAATGTAAGGAATTTCATTTTAGTCCGCAATTTACTATTATCCTAGTAATGTAGAGAATTTCATTTCAGTCTGCAATTTACTATTATCCTGGTAATGTAGAGAATTTCATTTCAGTCTGTAATTTTAATGATATCCCGGTAATGAAAAGATTTAATCTCACTCTTTTTTTTTCTTTACATATTGGCACACTGGTAATGTAAGGAATTTCGTTTAGTCGGCAATTCCGTTGATCTCCTGGTAATCAAAAGATTTAAACTCCGTTTTTTTTTATGTATATATTGGTACCCTGGAATGTGAAGGAATTTAAATTTTGGTCTGCATTTTTGGGTATCTTGGAATAAAAAGGGGGGTTGTTATCTCTGGTTACGGTTGTTGGGCACCCCAGGCGACGGAAACGTACTCTCTGTCCCTATCTGAGTTGGGTTGCGTTGGATGTATTAACCATCCCTTACTGTCACCACCATTTATTTCTTTTACCGGCAATTTATTACCACGAGTTGACCATGATTGGTGTGTTACGTGGATGTTATTTATAAATGTTATTGCCAACCATGTCCACGTTTTTCCTTGGGTGTAGCATACTGGTAATTGACTATGATTCCATTGAAAGGGTCACTTTTTTGTTTCTTTAAACGCTGCCTGCGCTGGCTGCTTTACCCATGAACTTTATGCTTAAAATAGTGATGGAGTCTGCTACTAAACACCCACGATTTTTTTGTCTGGGCAGTGCTAATAGCATTGATATGTTGGATTACATTAATACATTCGTGTGGCTGTAAGGTTATGATTTTAACTGGCAGCGCATGTCTTGAAGGATTGTGTTTTCCTATGGCGTATAGTCGCGTTATAAACTGATGGAGTTTTAGCCGTTTTAGCATTCCGTTTTTCCATATTTGGTTAACAATGCGATTACCCAGCATTCTGAGATTGTAAGGTCGTAGAGTTAGCCCTTGGTAGTACCACGACTGGAAAGGTGGTCTGAGTTTTCATGCCCAATAGTCGTAGGGTTAACCTTTCCTTAAATGTTTTACACCGTGATTATCTCCCTGGAACGTGGAGGGTGACTTCTCTAATTACGCCCAGGATTAATTTTATTATCGTTGTTTTTCCTAACTTGTGACCTAGCGAATTCTGTGAGGAGATCCCAACGATTTTATTTTCCTGACCTTGTCCGCAACTGACCGATCATTTGGGACTGAGGGCAAATTTCAATGGCAATTTTTTTTTGTTGATTGCGACTCCTTACCTTGAATGGCTATGACCCACTTGGACAACCTTATCTTGCTAGACAGTATCCCTTTGATAGCATAAATTTTTCTTTAAATAGTGTATATGTGGCTTCCATTATCACCGCATATCAGCATTTAATTTCGCATTGAATGGCACTCAGTGATTGACTACAGCCACTTATAGAGTTAGCCAATAACTGCAACTTAATCGTCGGCATATATTTTTATGATGGACAGTATGTTGTAAATTGATCTTTCCAATAGTGTTTTAATCCATGATTGTATAAGTAGGATGATTATTAGTGTTGCTTTAATAACAATATATATATGTTGATATGGTCAAAATCGTTTGCACAGTTAAATTGATAAATTAGATTAGTTGGGTTGATTATTTAGGACTTGTCTTTTTTTGACAGCTTTGTCGTTTAAGTCAAATGAAGCAGGGTAAGATTTTTTTTTTAATTGATGTGTAGTACCCTTACCTTATAGATAGGTACTGTGTTGACAAGCCTGTTGAATTGTTGAGATCGGTATTGGCTCGCCCTTGACTACTTTTTCGTCCTTAGTAATGTTATTTTAGTTTACCTTAACGCCAAGACTTCTTGCTCAACCTTTTGGAGCTTTTGGTTTTTGTCGAGTCAAGTTATGGATTGCACCTTTATCGAGCGTTGTCATATTGCATCTTATCGACCTGTTATTTAGGGGCATAGGCGTAGTCTCCTTGTCAATTTTTCATCCTAGTACATCAAAGCTACCTAGAGTCCCTAGGTCCAGATAGGAAGTATGGCGCCAAGGTTATTGACGCCTCTATCACTGGGGGACCGCATGATTCCTAATGAGGGGATCAAGACACGCCCTATTTGGATAGCAGGGAATTATAGTTGGTCGGATTCGGTGTTTTCCATGTGATTTTTTTCAAGCGTTTTAAGTCGTCTTAGTGCCTGGGTTGAACGCCTTCAGGCGTTGGTTCGCACGCCTTGAGGTTCTAGTCCTTGTTGTCTAGGCCAGGATGTCGAGGTGGGGATGTTGTCCCTTAGCGTGTAGGCGTGGTCATGTTGTGTCGGGTCATTATTTTTTTTGTTGCGTGAGTGGCATGCATGTGTTCCTCATCGTGTTGCGATGTTGAGTGAAATGTCTTTATTACCCTCCTACACACACACAAAAAAAAAAAAAAAACATTAAAGGAAAAAAAAAAAAACATTAAAGGTGCTTTTATCGATTGTACGTCATAGGAGTCATACCGGATGGGGATGTCACACATGTAATCAATGATTCACGCCCACATGTCATCATGGGAATGTTCCACATCATCTCCATGTGTCATCACACGGTTTTCTTCCACGTGTCATATTCTCATTCATTGGTTTTCATGCCTTGGAATAGCTTTGAGAATTTGGCTAAGTATGGGAGGTGGGACAAAAGGGGAGGAGGGAGACATAGTTTGGAGGGTTTGCAGGTTCACGGAGGTGAGGGAAGGGAGGTGATTTAAGTTAACCATGAAATTTTTGTGAACCTGCCAACACGCAAACCCGTGATTGGACGAGTGATCCAAAGAAACTAAGTATAGAAGGGCGGTCGGACGGACTCACGAGCACCAGAACTATGGGACATTTGAGAACCTGACAACCACAATGAGAATAAATTTTAATTGATGGTTGAAGTTTATAACATGGAATTTGAAGCGCAATGAGAAGGCTTCGGAAAATGGAAGGAAAATGTTTGAACCCGCATACCCGTGAATTTGAAGAAAAATCTAAGTGTTGAGTAGTGTGGAAGAGGGGTGAGGAGTGTAATATGTAGATAAAGGGTTAACAAGTGAGGGAGTGTGAGAATATGAGGGAATGTATGAGTCTGCAAACCCACGAATATTCCACAGATGAAAAAAAATGGCTAAATAATGATACTTCTCATATGGGCTAGTGAAAATGAGAAAACACAACAGTATGAGTCCGTGAGTCCGTGATACAAAAGTAGACTAAGTGTTGAGGAACAGTCGATCGGACTCGCATGCAAGAGGAATGAAATACTTTGGAGCTTGGCACCCATGACAAGGTTTATGGTAGAAATGTAGTTCATGGAATTTGGGGTGCAAAGTGAAGGTCACGGAAAATGGAGGATGAGAGCTCGAACTCGTGAACCCGTGAACTAAAAGAAATGGCTAAGTGTTAAAACAGACTTATGAGATAATCAGGTGGGTGGAAATGAAGGTCTGGCAACCTGTGAACACTAAAATATGACTAATTATGGAAAGAGATATATTGAGTGAAAATTCTAAGTATGGTAGCATTGTAATATAGGAGAGGAGAGGAGAACATGATACTTAGAAAGATTCTTCAAAATCAGACCTCTGGACAAGATTTTGAGTAAGTTAGGCATACAGAAACATATTTCTAATCTGAAAAATGTGTGGCAAAGCCAAGACTGAGTATTGTAGAGTGAACTTATAAAAGTTCAAAAAATGTCTTCTTTTGATAACAAGGCTTTCATAAATCCAAGAGTGGGAAAATATAGATGACCAAATTTTGGTCAACAATTGGCTCCAACTGTCGGACAATGACCCCATGTGGGTTGTTGAGAATTCAGAATCTCAATTGCTTCCTTCTCCATTAGGCCATGGAGTCATCTTCAATAAATTATTGTAATTATTCTTCTTTCATGGAGTTATCTTCAAACTTCAATATAAATGATGTCTTATTATGCAAAAATGAACTGAAGAAACAAAATATGTACATACATGATCTACCTACTCTAACTTACTTGAAAGAAAGGGGCACCTTAGGTGTGGGAAGATTTCCAATGGATCCATTCAAACATTGATCTGATTTGTGGAATGAACTCCCAAATTCTGAGATATGTTGGGACTTGTACCAATGAGTCAAGGGCACTCTCAATATGTACTAGAGAAAAATTATACCAAGTATGGTGAAGATTTGATTGCATTGTTTGGACAACAATGCTCTGGAACCATAATTCAATAAAATCAATTTGTGGCTGAGGAGTTTTCGACATAAGAATGCATTCATCCTTTTCTTTATTTACAATCACTTCCAAGGTTCTTGATTCATCAAAAATCTCTTGAAAATATTATTCTTTCTTGTAAAGATGATCTTGTTCATCATTCTTCTCAAGATTCATTTCTTCCATCAATTCTTCTTGTTGCAAGTTCTCTTTTGTTGTTTCATCATCTATTACAAGGCTCAAATCTTCTTGTGTATTTGGTGGAGGCTCCTCAATTTCATTTTCAAATTTTTTGCTCGAAATTTCTTCATATGGAGTATATAGGAGACTGGAATATTCTTCTTCTGATTTGGAATTTTCATTTTCCTTTTCAGCAACATGACTTGAATTAGAAATCCCATCCTCTTTGATTAGATTCTTTTTTAAAATTGGTGACTTTGTTATCTTGCTTCCATATGGGAGAGGATGGGTGGGAAGCAACATTTAAAACATCAGCAAAAACATAAGAATGCACTTTTGGGATAAAATTTTCTGCAAATGAATCTTCTAACACATCCCAGCTAGTAATGGAGTTAGGCATTAATGAACTATACCATTCAAGAGCATCCTCTCATAGATTTTGTAGGAATAATCTACATAAAACATTGTCTTCAGTGAGGTTGAAATCATAACATGTACTTTTAAAATTATTCAAGTGTTGCTCTGCATTTTTGAAGAATCCCCAAAGAATGTAGAAAATATTTCAATAGAAATAATGGACATTTGAAAGTCTATTTATGGTAGATTTAAAGGGGTATTATGAAATCACATCCTTCTTTGAGTATTTATCCCTTTTGTTGAGTCTTGTGAAGCCATTGATGGGCTTGATGAATAATATAAAGAAGCATTATGACATGAATGAAACCATTCATTTTGAATTTTTTCAATGGAGTTGTCAGGGAGTTCATTCTCCCAAATATTTGGTGCTTCTCGTTTCTTTTTGAAATTATAGTAAAAGGTGAGACATGCTTAAAATAAGTAGCAATTTTCTTGAATCTTATTCTCGAAACTTTGAGCCATGGATGTTTTTGGTTCCTCAAATATCTTGAAAATAAATGGGTCCCCAGTATGGTCGCCAAAAATGTTGATGCTTGAATCCGTCAGGACCGAAACAACAACCTCATGAGGAGATTAGTCCCCCTTAATTTTTAGAGAGGTGGTTCTCCTCTTTGGATAAAAATATATCTTTGAATATCTTGGATTAGGAGAGTGATAGGCAGTAAACCCTAAATCTTTATTGCTTGATATTATGAAATAAAACAGTTCTTCAACAACCTGAATACAATCTTTATGTGTAGAAAAAGTATTTTTACAATAAAAAAAGATTGAAGGAGGGCTTCAACATCATAATTAAATTGTGAACAACATCACACATAGTATTTTTAATCATATACAAATGTGTCCATATCTTCTTCATAAGAAATAGAAGAGAATGATTTGATCATCTCAAAAAATTTTAATAGAGTACTGCAATTAGTAATAAAGAGAAATTGATAGGTCAACCTCAAATATCTCATACTTAAAACTCAAAGTTACAAGATACAATTAAGATCAACCCTGGAGCAATACTTTGTGGAGTTTATTCATGAGAAATATGAGAAATATTCTTCATTACCAAAAATTTGACAGCCATGTATGTGAATAAAAATAATCCATGGTCATACAAGAAAATTCCATAGAAGAATAAAATAAAAACACTCAACAACTCAGCCTTGTGCCCAACTCTGAGACTCAAGCATAAAGCTATGAGAAATGATGTAGACGAATATAAAGAATGGAGAAGATGGAGATTTTCTTTCTTTTGATCAGAAGATTGATTGTGTATGCATGGATGTACCTTCTTCTTCCTCTGATATTCTTCCCTACCTCTCTGACATAACTGATTATTGGACCTTTGATGAAGCCTCTCTTCTATTTTTAAGAAGAGATTTTCTAACAACTTGAGTAGTTAGGGTTTTCTTCCTCTCTTGAAATTCCCGTACAAGTTTCTTCTTGAAACATTCCATTTAATTAGTGTCCCATTAATTCATCATTAATGAAATTATATCATCAATATATACATATCTAAAATGTGTCCCTTTCCCTTTTTAATAAAAGTTTTTAAATAAACTTTTATTTTCACAATTTAATTAATTTCTCATTTAAAACAGGAGGACTATGTTTTAATTTTCTGGGAATTATAATCAACTTTTTAGCCATTTAAATCACTTCTGATGTTATCTTCATTGTCTTAGATTTCCAACGATATAAATTTTGTGCGATTATGACATCCGGATCTCAAGTTATGGCCTCCGCAAAATCAATACTCATCCATCGTCGATTAAAATTGATGGGAAAATCTCATCCCTGGATTTTATTTCTCCTATTCCTTTGAAATATTCAAATTTTGTTTGTAAAAAATCTATCTCATATGCATGGGAATGTTGGAATATTTATCGTATATAATATTAAGTGTATTATATACTCAACAAGAAACAAAGAGGAGAAGACTATTGAGACTTGATAATTCGACCCCTTGAGAAATTGATGAATAAAATAATAATTTTAGAACCCAGTCATCATCCTCGTCATGCTATGTAATCAATGATTCATGCCCATGTCTCATCATGTGAATGGTCCACATCATCTCCACGTGTCATCACACGGTTTTCTTCCATGTGTCACACTCCCATTCATTGGTTTTATGCCCTGGAATAGCTTTGAGAATTTGGATAAGTATGGGAGATGGGACAAGAGGGGAGGAGGGAGAGGCAGGTTGGATGGTTTGCAGGTTCACGGGGGTGAGGGAAGGGATGTGGGTGAATTTAACCATGAAATTTCCGTGAACCTACCAACCAGTGAACCCACGGTTGGACGATTGATCCAAAGAAACTAAGTATAGAATGGTGGTCGGTCGGACTCGCAATCATCAGAAGAATGGGACATTTGGGAACCCAGGAAACACAATGAGAATAAAATTTAAGTGATGGTATAACTATGGAATGTGGAATTTGAAGTGCAATGTGAAGGCTGCGGAAAAGGGAAGGAAAATGTTTGAACCCATGTACCCATGAATTTGAAGAAAAATCCAAGTGTTGAGTAGTGTAGAAGAGGGGTGAAGAGAGTGTAATATGTAGATAATGGGTTAGCAAATGAGGGAGTGTGAGAAGATGAGGGAATGTATGAGTTCGTCAACCCACGAATCTGCAATGGATGAAAAAAATGGCTAAGTAATGATACTTCTCATATGGGCTCTTGAAAATGATAAAACACAACAGTGTGAGTCTGTGAACCCGTGAGTCTGCGAACCCACCAGTCCATGATACAAAAGTAGACTAAGTGTTGAGGAATGTTCATTCGAAATCGCATGCAAGAGGAATGAAATACTTTGGAGCTCAACACCCACAACAAGGCTGATGGTCAAAATGTATATCACGGAACTTGGGGTGAAAAGTGAAGGTCACATAAAATGGAGGATGAGAGATTGAACCCGTGAACCCGTGAACTAAAAGAAATGGCTAAGTGTTAAAACAGACTTATCAGATAAGAAAGTGGGTGGAAATGAAGGCCCGCCAACCCATGAACACTGAAATATGACTAAGTATGGAAAGAGGTATGTTGAGTGAAAATTCAAAGTATGGTAGCATTTTAATATAGGAGAGGAGAGGAGAACATGATACATAGAAAAATTATTCAAAATCGGACCTATGGACAAGATCTTGAGTAACTTAGGAATACAGAAATAGATTTTTGATCCGAAAAATGTGTGGTGAAGCTGAGACTGAGGGTTGCAGAGTGAACTTATAAAAGTTCAAAAAATATATTATTTTGATATCAAGGATTTTATGAATCCAAGAGCGGGAAAATATAGATGACCAAATTTTGGTCAACAGAACCCTAGTCAAATTTAGTCTAATTCCCTAGAGAACCTCATAGCATCATTCCTAGAATATAATTCCAAATTACAGCATCACAACTTAAAAACAATGCACTGTGTGGCATCATAGACCTTATTCGTTCATAGCACACCCTTAAGACTCCAGGAAAACTCCTCTTGCACACCTTTAGACCGAACTTATCTTGCGCACCTCAAATATATTCTACACACCTCATACTTGATCTTATTGCTTGGATGCTCTTAAAATGTGCACATCTATCATGTATTTATAGTGTTTTTCTTCTCACTTTTAGGGTCGCCTGTAAATACTGGTTAGGTCGACCTGAACTTTCTGGTTGGGTTTTCTGACAGAAAAAATCATATCTCCTCATTCCTAAGGAGTTAGAGGGAGTTTCATATAATGTTGGAAAGGTATAGAAACAATATTTCCAACCATATAACATATGTTCCCATTTGAGCTAGATATTTAGAGTAAAAATTCCTTCAAAGATAGGGTATCCAAATTGAGCATCAAAAATCCAAAAACAATATTTCCAAGAATCTCCATCTTGCAATATTTATCTTGGACATATGTAGTCTCCTCTTGTCTCTGACATCAATGAAAAGAATATTTCGAACATATTTCCTTGCACTCATGTTCGTTAGTAGGCTCAATGTGTTGATCATTATCGTAGAGGCTCAAGACATGGCAAGTACATTGCATGGTGATTGTAACACGGTATTTCTTCATTCTTTTTTTTCTAAAGAAAAAAATTGCATTTTCAATTCAAAATGAGAATAAAAAGTGCAGTATTCATGTGTCAAAGGCACAATATAAGGCAGTTGATAAAACACTAAAAGCACTTCTCCATTTTCTTGATTTTCCAGGCCAAAAATAGCCATGAGACCTCAAAATTTTAAATCAAGTCATTGAGAAAATTCCATCAAATTATGTTGTAACAACACTAAAATCAATATATTCCTAACATTCTAGAATATATAAAGATTACAGACCTCCAAAAATATATATAACACATAGCTCTAGAAATATAAATAAGAAGGAGATGCATGATCAAAGTTAAGAATTAATTATTTTTAGTCATATGTTCCATGCTTAACCTAATAATCCAAAATGTCAATCTCAGTGTCATTATTATAAGTTTGAGTGGAAAATATACATTTTAGTCTATATCTTCCATGCTTAACTTAATAATAAAAATTGTCACTCTCAATGTTATTATTACTTAATTTTTATAACTTGAGTAGACAAGTATTTGGATTGTCCAGAGTTTAAGTGAAAAAACATGTACATTGCTTTCAGATTTCCAAAATTTACTCTTATGAAACAGTAAATAATTATTTTGCTATTATTTTATAAATCTTTTTTATATTATTAATGGCTAATATTCTTTGGATTGAAGGCAGCTCCATTGTCTTTGTTTGTTTAATCACAAAACTATCTCCTTCATAATACCCTCAGTGTTCCTTAATTCATGAGCCATTCTCCTTCTTTATGGATGCCCCTATTGTTCCTTAATTATGGAGCCATCCTCCTTTGTATTGAATTTAATGATCATTCCAAACTTTGTAAAAATAATTTCTTGGCAATTTTTGAAGTCGATGATCAACTTGAATATGAAAGGCCAAAGGCTTCAAGAAAATCAAATGAGCCACCTTGATGGTTGGGATTCCTAGGTACCTATATAACGAAGGAGGGACTTGTTTAATAAAGGAGAAAACACAACCAAGGGAGATAGAGAGAAAATGAGGTAAAGGAAAACTACAGAAGCATGGTGAACATGAGAGAAGAAACCTACATGAAGTGTAGCACGCTCGCTACTAACCCAAAAAAAAATTGATACCCATTAAACTAAAATGTGTGCGACATACTAAAAATTCCCATGCATCTAACAGAATTAATTAAAAGCATGATTGCAGTCTATTAAACATGCACAACATCATTTATTCCCTCAAAAACACAAATTAGAATGAACACCAATTAAAACCTATAATTAAAAATAGTGAACAAAGATAAAACACTTATCTTTGTAAGAAAATGTACAACCAGTTGCAGAGGATGGACGTTCCACCCAACCATAGACTTGCCACTCCAATTTTCAAAAGCAAGTCACCCCTGAGCTAAGGCTATGAGTCCACAAGAAAGAGTGTCTCCTTAGCGTGTCTACTATCCACTCACATACCAAAATAACCCACAACAAGATAATTTCCTACAACCATCCCAAAATGTTACGGACCTAACCCCTCACGTAGGTAGAATAATATATTCTGATGTAATAAAGGTCAATATTAATAAGGCCTAGCAATAAGTAATAATAAGTCGAATATTAGAAGACCTAATAGAAGTTTTCGCTTCTAGAAGGATCTTCCTCTAGATGGTTCTTTTGATAGACATATTTAGTATAAACAGGAGTAGAGGGTATGAGAACTTTTCTCTTGGATAGTATTGTAATAGAGCTCTACTATGTTGGAGGTTTCCCCCTCGAAGAGGCAAGTGAGCTTTTCTCTCAGTAATCAAATTTCTCTTTCTGGTGCTATTCTGGTATCATTTTGGTATTATTATGGTGTTGTTCTGGTTATATTGTTGTTCTGTTGATTAAGGTTGGTTGTCAATGATGTCAACCCTTGAAGAAAGACCTGTAGCAAAAAGTTTTGGGTAATGGACCCAATATTGTTTGATGTAAATATGACTCATTATTGTTTTTTCATGGTTGATAAGAAGTAAATATGGATGAACTCCAAAGTGGTCTCCTTATGGTGAAAGCCCTCACGGGAAGACGCTTTGTGGAGTAAGAAAACCCATGCTTAATTGTGGAATAATGAGATGAAGGAAAGTGAATTTTTCAGGGAACATATCCTAGATGGATATTTCTTTTCATGTCATTTCTGGTGGTATGTGGAACATCACATAATTCCTCACGGTTAGAGAGTTATGGCCATGAGAAGTTGGAGACCCCAGGTTTTGGTAATCGACCCAAGTTTGTTTGATGGGTAACGATATGAATTATGATATATTTTCAAATAATACTATTCTATATGGATAGTACATGTCATTCCATTTTTGGTGGTATGTAGAACGTCACATAACTCCTCACGGTTTGAGAGTTATGGCCT
>CBVK0100043425.1:0-34640 GCA_900067695.1 Picea abies | reverse complement strand
TGCATTTTTTTTGGGATAGCTTT
Source organism: Picea abies (assembly GCA_900067695.1). Taxonomy (NCBI): domain Eukaryota; kingdom Viridiplantae; phylum Streptophyta; class Pinopsida; order Pinales; family Pinaceae; genus Picea; species Picea abies. The sequence goes on along the minus strand of CBVK0100043425.1, from coordinate 34,617 downwards.
TACACTCTGTGATATATATTTACACTATACATTTAATAAGATAGTAATATCATATTTCGCCCAACAATTATCTTATTTCGTATATATCATATATTTACACTCTGCGATATATATTTACACTTTGCATTACATATTTACATGCGATATATGTATCATATATTTACACTCTGCGATATATATTTACACTACATATTTACACTATACATTTAATAAGACAATAATATCATATTTCGCCCAACAATATCTTATTTTCGTATATATCATGTATTTACACTCTGCGATATATATTTACACTATATATTCACTCAGTGTTACATATTTACATGCGATATATTTATCATATATTGACACTCTATGATATATATTTACACTATATACATGTTTACACTATTTTCATTATATCATATATTTACACACTACGATTTCATATATTTAAATGACAACGCTATCATATATTAATTCTGCCTATCAGATATTTAAATGACAACAATATAATCTATTTAACTTAGCGATATCATGTATTTAATAGACAACAATAAATGCTAGACAACCATTATTAATAGATAGCAATATACTTGTTAGACAACGATATCAATTCTAGACGACTATCTTTTAATAGACAGATATTTTACAGTTAGACCGCATTATCATTGTTAGACACAGATCTATTGATAGGAAAAAATGTGGATTGTTGACCACGAACATTAACGGATAGCGATATTAATGTTAAATAGCGACTTCTTTGTTGATACCAAAAGGGAATAACTCATAGATGGCTAATCGCGTCCCTTAATTGATGTATGTATGCCTTAGAAATTGTCATGCCAGGAATTTAATGTGATGTATGATTGTTTAGTAGTCAGATTTCCCTTGCGTCTTGTTGACTTGTCGATTGGGTGCTTGGATATAGTCTTCTTGTATTCTAACAATTATTTTGGTATTCTAGCGTGTTGGATTTTTCTTCGGTTATTGGTCTAAGATAAGTTGTGTTGCGCTATGGTTACTGTCGCCCTTATCGCCTTGTGACGACATGATTCCTGGTGACGGGATCATTGCATGCCCTAACGGATAGATGTGAATGATAACCTAGCCAGAGTCTTGTGCCTCCCAATGTGGGCATATTGTTTGTTGTAATTGATGTTAGTACTTGGTTTTGTAACGCCTTAATGCATTTGGTTTTGCACGCCATAGAGGTATCTAGTCACTGGTCATTGAAGTCGTTGTGTCGGGTTTGTTGATGTTGACCTTTAGCTGGTAGGCGTTGTCTTGCTTGTGCCGGGTGGGTAGCTATTTTTATCTGTCTATTGATTATTGCATGCTTCATCCAGTTGCATGATGTACTAGTATGCTGTATCGTTGTTGTCTGTTGCTTGAATGCATAAGTTGTGTTCGTCGTCTCGTTGTGTTGATTAATTGTTGTCGTCGTTTTCCTTCTTGATTAAAAAAAAATAAATTGCACTTCTTGCATTGCATGTAGTCGTAACGAATGGGGTCGTGACATATGGTATCAAAATGGGTTCAACCCTGCGATTGTGGATCGCCATGATTTCCACTGCAGTAAACCCTTGAGTTTTAACCTAGCGCTAATTAAAAATTTAACCTGCCCAGGAAATAAGCATGGTTAGATGACACCATAGAGATTCATGACGTGGTGCGAGGGGAGGAGGCGCGATGCCTCCAGTAGCATCCACGCCTGAGGGGTCTAACCCCTAGGGAGACAAATAGATTGTCGGGAAGGAACAAATAGCGGTGGGTGATGTGGTTGGGATGATGAGGTCCTTTCAGTAGATATCTGAGGCACTGATCAATCATCTGTACTGAGATGAGGCCATGACGCTTGTACCCCTGAGGGTCCACAACGCACCCAACCAATACCGTTAGTATTCATTGCGAAATCGAGAAGGTCAAAATTCCCGAGTTCTTTGGTGCCTCGGACGGTGCAACCACTAAGGCATGGTTGGAGAATATGGCGATGTGATTTGAACTTCGTGACTATACCTCCAACATGAAGGTCCGCATGGAGGTCTTTTAGCTGAAGGTGAGTGCTCTTCTATGGTGGAAGACGCTCCTGCCGCAATTGAACATGGCCCTCGAAGACGTCTCACGGGAACTGTTTGAGGAGTGGTTTCGAGAGAGGTATCTGTTGGAGGAATTCATTGAGCGTCAACTCAACGAGTTCAATACCTTGAGACACAGCGGCTGTACAATTCCTGTTTTATCGAGTTTCTTCGGTATGATCCACACTTGAATACCGAGAAACTTAAGGTCAAAAGGTTCTTGTTTAGCCTTAATGTCAACATTCGTGCAAAGGTTAGGATTCTGATGCCTCAGTCCTTACATGATTCCTTCCAAAAGGCCCTCATAGCAGAGGAGGATCTTATCAGTGGGGTTCAGAGCTGGACTCTAGCGATACCAACAGGGCAGGTGTCATCTGGTGCGCAACAACATCAGACACCATCTAGGAATTCACCAAGATATCGTGGCTTCCATAGAGGATCTAGTTTCACTACACCTCGACAACCAACGCCTCAGCAACTGACTCCTTACCGAGGAACACAACACTAGCAACAACGTCGACCGCAAAAACAATAGTTTAGGCTTTTTCAGTAGAACAAACCAGGATTCCAGGTCGATGGGCCGTCATCTTCTACTTCGGGTACCAGGAGTACTGGATCGAAGAAAGGGTTTTGGACATGTGGGGAGCCACATTACCAGTGCATCTTCCCTGTGGAGAGGACTAGAGCATCTGGATTGGCCAAATCCACTACCGTGGGAGATTTGTGCAAGGCCCATCAGATCCATGCAACGGTGAATAACCGCCACGTAGAGCACTAGTCGACTCTGCTCGAGACGTCAGGTACCGTTGCTGGCCAGACCCTTAGTATTTTGATAGATCTAGGTGCTACAAAGAGTTTCATTTCTGGTGTAGCGCTAAAAATAATTAAGGTAAAGGCATTCGAACAGGATGAGTTTATATTTGTAGAGATGGATTCAGGAGACAAACATAAGGTTGGAGGGAAGGTTACGGGCTGTAGCCTTAACCCAAGAGAGTTTGTCACTAGGGCGAACCTGTACGTCATGCTCTTAGGATCTTATGATGTCGTGATCGGTATGGACTGGTTGGAATCGCATGAGGCGATAATCAACTGTAAGATGAAACAATTGAGCTTGGTCAATGATGAGGGATAAAGACATGTGATTGTAGGTCAGAACCAAGGAGTTTCCCCGAGATTCATCTCTTCCTTGCAGCTACGGTAGATCATGCACAAGGGATGTAAGCTTTATGCAATACTTGCTTTAAACGAGAAGGGAGTAGTAGAAGGTTTAGAACACCTTCCGGTGGTGAGAGATTTTGCGGATGTCTTCCCGGAGGAGTTACCCGGGATGCCACCGAAGAGAGAATTGGAATTTACCATAGACCTGAAACCCAGGACTGAGCCGATAGTGAGAATGCCTTATTGGATGTCGACCTCAGAGTTACATGAGTTGAGAATGCAATTGAAGGAGTTGCTGGACCTGGGACTTATACGTCCAAGTGTGTCACCATGGGGTGCACCTGTTATCTTCATACGGAAGAAGGATGGGTCAAGGAGACTCTGCATTGACTATTGTCAATTGAACAAGGCAACAATCAAGAATCAATACCCGTTGCCAAGGATTGATGATATGTTCGATTAGATGAAGGGCACGACGTTGTTTTCAAACATTGACTTACGATACGGGTATCACAAGTTATGGATCAAGGACGATGACGTCCCTAGGACTGCCTTTAAGACGAGGTTTGGACATTATGAGTTTACTATTTTACCATTTGGACTAACAAATGCCTCAGGTGTATTTATGAGTTTGATGAACGATGTGTTTTGCGACTACTTGGACAAGTTCATCCAAGTATTCATTGACAATATTTTGATTTACTCTCAGAAGATGGAGGAGCATGACAAGCACTTGCGGTTGGTACTACAGTGTCTACGAGAGAACAAATTGTATGGGAAATTGTCTAAATGCTCGTTTTATCAATCGAATATTCACTATTTAGCTCATGTTATCTCCGACGAAGGTATCACCACAGATCCAACAAAGGTCGAGGCTATTATGGAATGGCTTGCGTCGACGAATGTCCCAGAAGTGTGTATCTTCTTGGGTTTAGCAAGATACTATCGACGGTTCGTCGAGGTTTTTTTGAAGATAACAAATCTGATTACAAAATTGCACAAGAAGAACAAGAAGTTTGTTGGGACCCAGAAATGCGCGGAAGCATTTCAGAGGCTCAAGGATCTTTTGACGACATCACCGATACTAAAGGTCCCTGACATGGACGCAGACTTATTGGTATGCACTGAAGCATCCAAAGAAGGGTTAGGCAGAGTCTTGATGCAAGACGATCGAGTGATCACTTACATCTCAAGAAAGTTGAGAAGGCTTGAGGAGAACTATGCGATGCATGATTTGGAGTGTTATCCATTGTTTATGCCTCGAGAGTTTGGAGGCACCACCTTATTGGATGGAAATTTGAACTAAATAGACCACTGTGGACCACAACACATATTTACGCAAAGCGACTTGAACGCACGACAACGACATTGATCGGAATTGCTTAGTGAGTACGATTTCGAGATTACTTACATAAAGGGAACATTGAACAAAGTGGCGGATGCATTGAGTCGGAGACCACACATCTTTTCAATGTTGCCTCTTTAGACGAATCTACGTGAAAACATTATAACCTTACAACATGATGATGATTGGTACAAAGAGGTCAATGAGTTTATCGGACAAAACACAATGATGGTACCAATATTTGAAGGATTTACGTTGGACGACAATGGTTTACTGAGATTTAAAATTTGAATTTATGTACCTCCCAACGACGAGTTGAGGAGCTTGATCCTAAAAGAGGCTCACAGAGAAGTATACATGGCTCATCATGGAGTCACGAAGATCAGGGAAGACCTTAAACCCTTATTCTTTTGGAAAGGAATGAAGGCAAACATAGTCAACTACGTGGCAAGATGTCTAGAATGTTAGTAGGTGAAGGCTAAATATAGACATCCAACATGATTACTACAACCACACGTTATTCCAGAATCAAAATGGGAGGTCATTTCGATGGATTTCATTGTTGTATTTCCATTGATGGCAAAAAGACATGACTCGATTTTTGTGGTAGTTGACAATCTGACGAAGAGTGCTCATTTTATTCCCGTGTGTATGATGTATCAGGCACCTGACATAGCTAGAGTTTTTGTCAGTGAGATTGTAAGGCTGCATGGTGTGCCTAAGAGGATTATATTTGATCAAGGGTTGGTGTTTACTGGACGATTTTGGACTATTTTCCAAGAGTCATTGGGAACCCAACTTAAATTTAGTACTGCATATCACCTAGAGACAGACGAGCAGACCGAACGAAAAAACCAAATCTTGGAGGACATGTTGCGCATGTACGTGATGGACCAACAAAAGAGTTGGGAAGAATTCTTGCCATTAGTAGATTTCACATATAACAATCGTTATCAAAGCACCATCAAGATGGCGCCTTTTGAGTTTCTTTACGAGCGACCATGTCAGACACCTTTGAGTTGGGATTAGCTTGAGGATAGGGTCTTGGTGAGACTAGAAGTGATCCAAAAAATGGAATATCAAATGCAAAAAATAAGAACAAGGATCAAAGAAGCACGGGATCAGAAGAGGAGTTATGTCGATGCGCATCGTGTCGACCGTAGTTACGATGTTGGCGATCAATTATTCTTCCAGGTGAAATGACATAAGAGTTTGATCAAGTGTGGAAAGGGTGCTGAACTATCTCCTAGGTTCATGGTATCATGTGAGATTTTGGAAAAGAGAGGGCCATGGCCTATTGGCTAGCCTTGCCTAATCCTTGAGGCATATACATGATGTCTTTCCTGTCTCTATTTGAGACATTATGTTAGTGATCCTACACATGTTTTGAATTGAGTACCTTGCAGGTATCGAATGAGGGTGCGCTCATGAATGAGCCAATCCACATCTTGGACCATTGCATTTGACAACTACGACGTCGAACATAGATTAGGTCAAGCTCCAGTGGGACAACTATATTCCACACTTGGCGACCTCGGAGGACGCATATGATATGCAACAACACTTTCCATTTTTTTTGATAGATAGACTTATGATACCGTGATACACTTTATTTCAACACTTATATATTGTGAAACTTCGGGACAAATTTTAGAACAAGAGGGGGTGTATGCAACATCCCGCTCTTGCGCACACTGAGTGGACTTATCCTTGAGGACACTTGCTTGCAAGTGATCTGTATTATTATACTATTGGCCATTTGATTATGATTATGAGGCATTATGGATATGATGATATGTTATTTTTTTGTATTGACATAGACAAGTGTTATTGACTAAGTTCTCTTGAGTGTGTAGGACTTTGGACCTCAAGGATGTAGATGCATCGATGAAACCCCTTGGACTCCGAATGGAGTCAGGGAGAGGATTGTTGGGTTTGAATGTTATTGATGTAACACATGTACATATGATTAGATGTTATGATGATTGATTATTGTTGCTGACATGATTCGTTGATGGATGCAAGCTGACGATAGCTTGCCGACCAGACTCACATGTGGAGTAGAGGGGTCATGTAGGACAGCCAGAGACTTGAGGGAGAGGTGTGGACAAAAACCTTGCCACAACCTACTAGCACTTTTGTCATGGCTCGAACTATAGGTTAATGATTACGATGCCGTGAGGGTAGACTGCGACAGTCGCTCGTGATGATTCTAAGGGGAATGCAATAAGGCAGCCTTATTCCTTAGAGGCCCTTAGTCTTCCACAAGATCACCTAGTGGAGTATTGACTCCAGGGGTTTTTGATGTCTACTAAGTCAGTCAAGAGGCGAGTGACACCCTTGGAGCATGTAGTGCATCCTAAAGGGCACATTGTGCAAGGAAAACAGAAAGAGGCGAGTGGCACCCTTGGAGCATGTAGTGTGTCCTGAAGGGCATGTTGCGCAAGGAAACAAAAAGAGGCGAGTGGTACCCTTGGAGCACGCAGTGCGTCCTGAAGGGCACGTCGTGCAAGGAAAATGAAAAGAGGCGAGTGGCACCCTTGGAGCACCTAGTGCGTCCTGAAGGGCATGTCACAATTTTAACTGGTAAGTGAATAAACCTAGACGACCTTAAAATGAATGATGTGACAAGTAAGATTTAAAAACATTTTTCCCTAATAAAAATGTCGCCCAACCTAGAGAAATTAAAACCTAGGTCTAAGTAGCACATGTGGTCAATAATAATAATAATAATAATAATAATTAAACATGTAACAAGAAGGGGGGGTAAGAAATTCAAATTAATTTATTAAAATCAAATTATATTGGAGGATTAAAATTAAAAAAAGGGAAATAGTTGTTTTTATCTATTTTTGCTCATTTAATTTTAGATAAAAAGAAAAGAGGGTAAATGGTTGTTTTATCAACACTTGCTAAATTGAATTTTTAGTTAAAAAGGAAAAATGGGGAAACTTAAAGAGAAAGGGGGAAACTTAAGGAAAATGGGAAATGTAAAGAAAAAAGCTGAATGCCTAACTTAGGAAGGAATCTTGCCTTTGGAACTTTCTAATTATGAACTCAGCTAGGAATTAAGTAAGGTGTAAGTCATTAAGAAGTGTAAGGGAATTTTGGGACATGAAGGAGCGTTTTTATGAATGATTTTAGATGGGTGAGGGAAATAGGAATAATTAAATATTTAATAAAATTAATTTTCTAGTGCAACTAGGGGATCGGGCGACATGTGTACGAGGGAGGTTTTTCCTAATTAATTAAATGAAAAAGGGATTTAATAAGAATTTTGGAAACTAATTACTTAAAAACTCTTTAAACAGGATGGAGGAGGAGGAGGAGTATGTATCTCATCTTTATGCATAACGTTACACTGCTGAATTTTTGTCTTGACTGAACTTCTCTTATGGGAGTTGGGATACCTAGCTTGGGTAATGAGTGGCAGATCGACCTTGCGAGGTGAGTTGGGTGATAGTGGTTCTCTGGTATTGTGTGTGTGGCCCCTTTGCGGCTCGACAGGCTCAGGGGGAAGAAGAGTACTGCTAACGTTGGCTGGGAGGTATCGGTGAGGTCACATTGGTCGACATGCGGGAGTTGAACAAAGCATGCATGGGACAATGAATTGGAGATTTCATGTTTGGCTACGGTACACATGCGTATATTTTTGAATGATAGTTTAATATTGTTCCCGTGCTTTCATTACTGTACTTCTATGGTGTAAAAATTATGTTTTACTTAGCGTTTTATAATCAATGAACTTAAATTCATCCCAGCCTTACGTTCGTTGCATTTTGAATTGATTCCCTTGGCGAACCCAAACCCTGATTGGTATGAATTTTCTCAATTTTTTTTATTGATTATTACAAAGAAATTGTGTTTTTCCCTTATCCCTTTAGTCATTAATCCGTCCTTGAGTAGTCAGCCATGATCCCAATCAATGGTCGTCACTTCGGTGTTTAAAGACCTATAGATTCAAATGCCCTACTTTCATGTGAATGGATGATGAGTGAAGGATAAATTTCGCCCAGTTATCTAACCCTTACCTTTGCATTTTTCTCTTATGATTAATCCCTGATCTTTGCGCCTTCTTGTGAATGAGTATCCTTGCGTTTTTTATTGATTCATTGCCGAATGATTGTTCTTTGCGCCTTCTTGTGAATGAGTATCTCTGCATTTCTTTGAATGATTACCTCTGCTCTTCCTTGATTGTTCAACTCTGTGTTTCTTGGAATGTTTAAACTTTGCGTTGATTGATTCATCTTCGATCACCTTGGCTCCTTTCCATTTACATAGCGAATCTCTACACAACGAATCTGTACAGTGCGAATCTCTGCTTATTAATTTGGGATTCTTGGACTGATATTTACACAACTTATTTATTCCAATGATAATTGTATTCCAACTATTTTTATTCTAGTGAAAATTTATTTCTAGCAAATTTATTCCAGCGATTATTATGGTAATTTATTAGAGTGAAAATTTCATATGGCGATTTTCTTACAAGTGACAATGTTATTCCAACGATGTTATTACTTCCATAAATTTTAATTATTTGACAACGATTATTGGTTAGCTAGCGATCCCATAAATTATAATGCTAAGCAGTGGGACAATTAAAAGATAGCAATATTGTTATTGATATATATATTTATAATTGTTAAATCTTTTAATGGATAGCGATATCTTAAACAACAAAATCATACATTCAATAAACTGGTGATTGGACAACGATTTTCAAATCTTTTCACACATCAAACTTATGTGGCCATTTCACACAACGAAATTATAAATATTTTTACACTGTGAGTTTAATATCTATTGATAGCGATTTTATGCATATCATGTGACTGTTAATTTAATATATTGACAATGAATTTATATATTATGAGACTGCGTTGACATAGATAGAGAAATTAATTATTGATTTTATAGATAGTAATGTTATGGACAACAATTTTATATTCCATATTTTTATTTTTATTTTTACCTAGCAGTATCACGTAGCTCCTAGACAACGACATCATACAATTAATAGATATCTTTATCTCCACATTGATTAATGGACAATGATTTCATTGATTATTGGCAACAAATTCATTGAGTGTTGACAACGAACTTGGCAACGAAACTGATAGCATTTTTGGATAGCCATACTCTGCATTTTTTTTGGGATAGCTTTTACACTCTGTGATATATATTTACACTATACATTTAATGAGACAATAATATCATATTTTACCCAACAATTATCTTATTTTGTATATATCATATATTTACACTCTGTGATATATATTTACACTATATATTTACACTTTGCATTACATATTTACATGCAATATATATATCATATATTTACACTCTGGGATATATATTTACTCTATACATTTAATAAGACAATAATATCATATTTTGCGCATCAATATCTTATTTTCGTATATATCATGTATTTACACTCTGCGATATATATTTACACTATATATTCACACTATGCGTTACATATTTACATGTGATATATTTATCATATATTTACACTCTTCAATATGTATTTACACTATATATATGTTTACACTATTTTCATTATATCATATATTTATACACTGCGATTTCATATATTTAAATGACAACATTATCATATATTAATTCCGCCTATCACATATTTAAATGACAACAATATAATATATTTAACTTAGCGATATCATGTATTTAATAGACAACAATAAATGCTAGACAACAATTATTAATAGATAGCAATATACCTTTTAGACAATGATATCAATGCTAGACGACTATCTTTTAATAGACAGAGATTTTACAGTTAGACTGCATTACCATTGTTAGGCATAGATCTATTGATAGGCAGAAATGTGGATTGTTGACAACGAACATTAACGGACAACGATATTAATGTTAAATATCGAATTCTTTGTTGATACCAAAAGGGAATAACTCATAGATGGCTAATCGCGTCCCTTAATTGATGTATGTCTTCCTTAGAAATTGTTGCGCCAGGAATTTAATGTGATGTGTGATTGTTTAGAAGTCATATTTCCCTTGCATCTTGTTGACTTGTCGATTGGTGATTGGATATAGTCTTCTTGTATTCTGACAGTTATTTTGGTATCCTAGCGCGTTGGATTTTTCTTGGGTTATTGGTCTAAGATAGGTTGTGTTGCGCTATGGTTACTGTCGCACCTATCACCTTGTGATGACATGATTCCCAGTGAGGGGATCATTGCATGCCTTGACAGATAGATGCGGATGATAACCTGGCCAGAGTTTTGTGCCTCCCAATGTGGGCGTATTGTTCGTTGTAATTAATGTTGGTACTTGGTTTTGTAATGACTTAATGCATTTGGTTTTGCATGCCATAGAGGTATCTAGTTAGTGGCCATCAAAGTCATTGTGATGGGTTTGTTGATGTTGACCTTTAGTTGGTAGGTGTTGTCTTGCTTGTGTCGGGCGGGTAGCCGTTTTTCTCTGTCTATTGATTATCACATGTTTCGTCCAGTTGCATGATGTGCTAGTATGGTGTGTCATTGTTGTTTGTTGCCTCAATGCATAAGTTGTGTTTGTCGTCTTGTTGTGTTGATTAATTGTTGTTGTCGTTTTCCTTCTCGATTAAAACAAAAAAAAAATTCACTTCCTGCGTCGCATGTAGTCGTAACGAATGGGGTCGTGACACCCGACTCCATCATATCTCTAAATAACTATCAACAATCATTCCAAGGTATTTGGTGAAATGCCTAAGGGTCTTCCACCTACTCGAGACCATGACCATGCTATTCATTTGGATCCAGGAAGTGTACCACCTAACATTAAGCCTTATCCATATGCATAAAAGAGTGAGATTGAACACATGATCCAGGAAATGTTAGAGGTTGGCATCATTCAACATAGCCAAAGTTTTTTCTCTTCACCAGTGGTGTTGGTTACAAAAAGGACAATTCATGGCGTATGTGTCCATATTATAGACAACTCAACAAAATGACCATCAAAGATAAGTTTCCTATCCCTATCATTGATGAATTATTAGATTAATTACATGGAGAAAAATTCTTTACTAAGTTGAATCTTCGTTCGAGATATCATCAAATCAGAATGAGACAGGTAGACATTCATAAAACATCTTTTAGAACACATGAAGGCAATTATGAATTTTTGGTTATGCCATTTGGACTGACTAATGGACCTTCAACATTTCAAAGCTTGATGAATTCCATTTTCAAGCCATTCCTTAGAAAATTTGTGTTAGTATTTTTTGATGACATACTAATCTACAAAAAATCTTGGGAAGAGCATGTACAACATGTTGACAGAGTATTACAACTATTGGAAGAGCAACAACTTTATGCAAAGCCTTCCAAGTGTGCCTTTTGGGTTCAAGAAGTGGAATATTTGGGTCATATTGTATCTCATGAAGGTGTAAAATTGGACCCTAAAAAAATTAAAGCTATAAGGGAATGGCCAATTACCAAAACCTTGAATAAGCTTAGATGATTCTTAGGATTGATAGGCTATTATCACAAGTTTGTCAAGAACTATGGTAAAATAACAACACCTCTAAAAAAATTATCAAAAAAGGAATCATTTTCTTGGACAGAAGAAGCAACCAAAGATTTTGAAAAACTTAAGGAGGCTATGTGTACAACCCTTGTCTTGACCGCACCTGACTTCACAAAAACATTTATTATGGAGTGTGATGCCTTAGGCCATGGAATTGGTGCAGTTTTAATGTAGGAAGGAAGGCCCCTTGCCTTTGAAAGAAGACAACTTAAAGGAAAAAACTTAGTCAAACCCATTTATGAAAAACAAATGTTGGCCATACTACATGCAGTTCATAAATGGTGCCCCTACCTAATAGGAAGACACTTCAAGGTAAAAATAAATCATGACAGTTTGAAGTACTTTTTGGAGCAACGATTATCTTCAGAAGAGCAACAAAAATGGGTTACAAATATGTTGGGTTATGAATTTGAAATTATATACAAAAAATGAAAACATAATGTTGTGGCAGATGCCCTTTCGAGGAAAGAAGAAGAACCATAAGGTTCACTATGTGCTATTTCTATGTCACAATCGGATCGGGTGGAAGAAGCAAGGATAGAATGGAATCAAGATGAAGAGGTATGCAAGATCATTCAAAAACTACATGAAGACCCCAGTTCAACAGAAAAGTTTATATGGAAGAATGATATTCTATGGTATCATGATCGCCTATACTTATGTAAGAATTCCCAACTCAAACATAAAATCCTTCTAGAATTGCACACTTCTCCTATAGGGGACATTCAAGATTCTTGAAAACATACCACATGATCAAGAAGGATTTTTTCTGGGAAGGTCTTAAAAATGATGTTCAAAGGTTTGTGTCGGAATGTATGGTCTGACAAAAAAATAAGGGAGAGATAATGAAGACTCCAGGTCTCCTACAACCATTAGCTATACCAAGCCAACGTTGGGAAGACATTTCCATGGATTTTATCACCAGTTTACCAAAATCAGAAGGAAAGACCGTCATCATGGTAGTAGTGGATCGACTAACAAAATATTCCCATTTTCTCTCTTTCTCATCCTTTTAAAGCAAGCACAGTAGCAACAACATTCATGGAAATAATTCAAAAACTACATGGAGTCCCCAAGATTATTGTAAGTGACAAAGACCCAATTTTCACAGGAAATTTTTGGACTGAATTATTTTCTTGTTTTGGTACTCAATTGGTTCATAGTTCATCTTACCACCCTCAATTTGATGGGAAAAATGAGATTGTGAATAAATGTCTAGAAGGATATCTTCATTGCTTTGCATCTGATAAACATACACAATGGGTCAAATGGTTGCCCTTAGCAAAATGGTGGTACAACACATCCTTCCATACTTCATCAAAAATGTCCCCATTTCTGGAAATTTATGGATATCATCCTCCATCCATTACATCACCCTTGAAAGAGAATACAAAGGTTCAAGCAGTGGAGGACCACATAGGGAACCAACAAGAGGTCCTAAAACTATTGAAGGACAACTTTGTTATGGCACAAAATAGGATGAAACAACAAGCAGATCAACATCGTAGGGAAAGGAAATTTGAGGTGGGGGATTGGGTATTTCTAAGGCTACAGCCATACAAACAAATGTCCCTCAAGCAACAAAAGAAGTACAATAAACTAGCACCCAAATATTATGGCCCCTATAAGGTTTTGCAAAGGATTGGAAGTATGGCTTACAAATTGGAGTTGCCTCCATCTTCCCATGTACATCCAATATTGTGTTTCTTGCTTAAACAAGGTCATATGCAACATGATCCCAGTCCAATTTTTTTTACCATAGCTCAATGAAGAAGGGAAAATCATACTAGATCCATAAACAATCCTTGAAATGAGAATTAAGCAGTTGAGAAGTCGAGCAATTATAGAGTACCTCGTCAAATGGAAGAACCTACTAGTGGAAGAGGAAACATGGGAAGATGAGTTCTTCATGCAGAAGAATTCGTGGTTAGACAAGTGTTGAGGACAACACTTGTTTGAAGAGGACGAGCATGTTAATCCCTAAACAAAGCCCCATGATATGTATAAAACCCCTTATTATGCCCTATATATTGAATTATTACATTTCTAGTAGGTCGACTAGAACCCTTATTTGCACCCTTTCATTATAATTGTAACCCCTTGTCTCATATATATATATATATTAGGATCATCTTATCTCATTTCATATTGTGTTCTGAAGTTTATATATTGTAAAGGAGGTTTCCCCCTCGAAGTGGACTAGATTTTATTGATTTCTTATCATTTTAAGGAGTTGGGTCATAACAGGACTTGGAGAGGGGTCTTTTGGTTTTGGAAAATTGGGGGGAAGAAGAAGGCAAGGAAGAGATTCTGAAAGAGAGAGGGAAGAAGGAGGAAATTGGAGGATAAAGGTTGTTTTGGGGAAATTTTACAGGGGCACTACTGTTGCTGGGAACTTTGGGTTCGGGGGTGAGGAAACCACAAGGATTCCTGGAGCTAGGGAGTCAGAGAGGCTGTTTCTAGTTGGATGGGAGGTAAATATTCAGTTGGGCAGTTTGGGAAAGAATAAGAACAAGTGAACTAGGGGCTAAATCAACCATCCTACAGGTCGAGGTGTGTATTTTATTATGCCGTTGTTGTTATTATAGTGCAGGTCAAGGTATGCATTTTATTATGCTATTGTTGTTGTTGTTATTATGTTGTTTACCAGTTTATTCTTGGTATAAATAAAACCATGAAAGAAACCATAAACTAAATTGTAGTTATTTCAGTAGGAGATAACAAAATATATATTTTTATTTTATTTTATTGAGGCCTTGAAATAGGAAGGCCTTACATAAAATATTTACACTCTTAATGATGCAGAGGCTCAATCGCCGCAAACAAGAGGAAGGATGCGATGGAAATCAATGAGTTCCCTAGGGTTGATAGGAGCCAAAGTCGGTGAAACCAATTCATCAATCTTCTAGTAGCCAATTTTATTGTTCTTGATGAGGAAGTGATAGATGCTCTATTTTGGTCTAAGAATCCACAAATGGGGGAGTTCACAACTAACATGGGATATAAAGTACATCTAGACTCCCATTTTGTAGGCGCAAAACAATGGTGTTGGAGTCTGATCTGGAAAATTAATGCTCCGTTGAAATGCATGATTACCCTTTGGCTGGCTTTAAATAATAAATTGTTAACTTGGGAGAATTGTATCAGAAGGGGCTAGTGTGGACCCAATATCTTGTTCTTTATGCAAGTCTCACGAGGTAACAACTTCTCACATTTTTATTGATTGTGTATATGCAATTCATGTCATGAATATTGTTCAGGAGAAGTTAAAACTGAAGTTGGTATGGAATAAATCCAAGTTGGATAAATGTTTTAAAGACTGGATGATAGACAAAGCGGTTAAAAAATATGCCAGGCTTCCTAGCAATCTGGTTTCTAGCCTATGGTGGGGATGGAATTCCAACATTTTCAGGGACAAGGATAAACCCCTTCGGAAATTATAGTAGGTATCATTTTAAATTTAGCTATGATTTCAAGTCGG
Source organism: Picea abies (assembly GCA_900067695.1). Classification (NCBI taxonomy): domain Eukaryota; kingdom Viridiplantae; phylum Streptophyta; class Pinopsida; order Pinales; family Pinaceae; genus Picea; species Picea abies. The sequence continues at coordinate 19,025 of CBVK0100043425.1, read as the reverse complement.
AGTTAAAGTCAAAAAATCCATGGAACCCAATCATGCTTGAGATTGATTTCGATATCCTATGGGGATACTTTGATGGGGCATGTCAAGGCCACCCTCTAGTATATGGAATTGGTGTTGTTATCTTTCTGAACCATAGTCATTATTTTCACATCAGATATGCTCCTAGATTTGGAACCAATAACAGGGCCGAGTTCATAGCTTTATGGACACTATTGGAAGCTGTTATAAAAAAAATGTTAAAAATTACAAGGCATGGGCAATTCAAACTTTCTCATAGATTGGGCTCGTAAAAAATCCAAGGCGACCAATGTGAGGCTTGATCCCTTGCTTCAATACATAAAGTTGGCTTCCCAATCATTCAAATGGCTCTCCTTGACCCACATTCTTCGCGAGATAAAGGGAAAGCTGATGAGCTTTCTAAAGAAGCCCTATCTCTCCCAGTAGGGGTAATGAGATTTTACAAGTTTTTAGATGGGGAGGAAGTGGAGGCCATGGAATTTCATTTCTAGAAAAACTTCAAGATGTACATACAGTTAATAGTATACGTAATGATTGGAAATATTGAATGACAATAATATGATGGCTTTATTCCTAAAGTAGATAGCTATAAAAATATTTTTGTACTGAATTTGTTTTTTTGGATGTGACAGAAGTCTCTAAAAAGAAATTGAACATGTATATTCATCCATCTTGAATATAATAGATTTTTTTTTCTTTCCAAAGAAAAAAAGTGTAATTTTATTTCATCAGCTGTGAACAAAATTACATTGTGTAGATACATTGTGCAAAGTGTATTCCTGATCATATGTTGTTTCTACTATCTATTTGCTACTGATGTAGCCCATATATTTTCCTTAAAATAACCGTTGTAATATAATATCCACATAAACATATAGTTTTATGCATCATACAAAAAAATTTCTTTCAAAAAATCCAACGAAGAGCAGGGTATGTATTATGTCTATTGTGTTCATTCCAAAAAAGGTTGGTGTAGATATTCTCGATGATGATCATTTTTTACTTCGGTTACTTTCCATTGGCCCATTTCCAAAAGAACCCCCTCTTTCGACCTCATGTCCACCTCCTTATTCCTTTCCCTGTAGACATCGTGGCATGTGAAAGTATCAAAAGAGGTTTGCAATGTTTTGATGTCCTCCAAAATGTTAACAAGTCTAATGTTTGTACATATTTGAGTGCCTCTAATCCAATTAATGACGTTCATGGAACCTCCAAAAACTGTAAAGAATGGCAACCTTTTTCTAAAGCAAAGGAAATGAGTAGTTTAAGGCTCATTAGTTTTTCATAATTGTTTGTTCCCATCCCTAGCCCGAGGGTCAAAGAAAAATGATGTATATATGATAAGAAAAAAATCCCTGCACCCCCACATCTATTGTTTTGAGAAGCTCCATCAAAATATCCCCATGGGATTGTTTTGTCAATATCTTCCTCCTGGATCTGTCTTTCCTTAAATCTTCCAATAGATTGAGGGAAGGAGGAAAGGATGGCAAGGCTTTGGGATACTGTAATCTATGGAACCATGGTAACTCCTTTAAAAATGAGGGAGTTTCAGGCTATCCACACTCCCCAAATTACCATCAAAGGTAAATATTTGAGGCCCTTATATTCTATGACCATCCACCATTCCTGCCAAGCTTGCTCCATCATTTGACTAGTCCATTTGCACCCTGTTCCAAAATACTTGAGCATTCATTCCATACTTCTTTGGTGAATGAGCACTCCAAGAAAATGTGTAGTGTTGATTCCCCTTCAACTTTACATAGATAGAACCATCCTGGTCCATGATTATTTCTCTTCTAGAGAATATCCCATGTCGACACCTTGTTTGACAAAACGTTCCAGATAAATAATCTTGTCTTGGCCGGACATTTCAGCTTCCAAATCTTTTTCCACCACTAGACAGGCTCTATTTGAAACTGTTCTAAATTTAGCCTAGTATATCCATCCTTTAGAGTGTATATTCATGAAGGAGAATAATCCTAGATAAGTTCATCCTAACGTTCACTGAGCCTTATCTATGATCTCTTAATTTCTATTAGATACCTATCCATTTATGGGATGTCCTCCTCTTCTAAACCTAATGACCTTGCCAATTTTCACCCTTGGGACCAGAGCATTGATAGTCTCAACTCTGAAAGTTGATTGAGAGTGTCATATCCTCAGATTCTAAAATAATTTACAATGTGATCGGGATGAATATGCTGTCTTTCTCAACCTGGCCATGGGTTTGTTCCCAATCTAACCCACTGCCCATTCCCTATCCTTCATGCCAAGCCATCTCCATTGACCGAAAATGAGTTGATAATCACCTTCCATATCATTGAAGATCCTTTAAATGTTTTAAGTGGATTTATGATCCAATTGTCCATAGATTCTGGCTCAATATATTTTTGAAACACTACCTTGGTCTAGAGGCTGGAGTATTTTAAAATTCTCCATCCACATTTTTCCACCAGTTCTTTGGAAAAGAGAAAGATGTTTTTCAATCCCCAACCTCCAAGAGCCTTAGGAATAATAATATTTTCCCCGCGAACCCATGGAGTCACATGAGATTCTTTCTTTCCACTCCAAAGAAACCTGAAGCAAATTTTTCATGGAACTTCCAAAATTCCTTTCGGGATCCAAGAAAGTGACATCCTGTATACTGGTATAGCTTCCAAGAAAGATTTGACTAATACAAGTCTGCCTACACGTGAAAGCCATCAGTGGCTCCAAATTTGTAGTCTTTTTTCTAATTTCTTCAGAAGACATGACCAATCTTCCTTCCTATAGTCATTTGGTTTTAAAATAAAGCCCAAATATTTCAATCTATCGTCAAACCTTTTTTCCTCAAAGGGAAAATTCTGCCTAAAAGTAAGTCACTCTTCTTCGCTGAACAAATTAGTGGAAAGGGATGAATTTCATTCATTTATTTCCATACCTGTTGCTTTGGAAAAAAGACTTAAGATGTTTTTCAGTGTCTCTGCATCCCTTCTAGAGCCCATGCTGAAGATCAACACATCATAACCAAAGAGGAGATGTGTAATCTGGAGCATTTGTGAAATTTTGATTCCAGAAAAAAAATCCTTGTCTTCTTGCCTCTGTAATTACTCTACTGAGTCCTTCTGCAATTAAGAGAAAAAGTAGAGGAGAAATTAGGCATCCTTGCCTTAATCCTATTTCCGAATGAAAAGAGTGTGTAGATAATCCATTAATAAGTACTGCAAAGGATACCATTGTGATACAAATCATGACCCACCTAAAGAAAGGAATTGCAAAGCCAAGGTGAGTTAATAATAACCGAATATAGAGCCAACTTACTCTGTCATAGGCTTTGGAAAGGCCATTTTTTAACACTGCCCCCTTCATCTTCCTAGATTTAATGCTGTGTAAACCTTTTTATGCTACTCCGATCACTTCATGTATTTGTCTACCTTCCAGGAATCCAAACTGTTCACTCAAAATATTTTATGAGAGTATCCTTTTAGCCCTTCTCGCTATAATTTTTAAAATGATTTTGTAGATGCAGTTGCATAGAGAGGTTGGTCGAAACTCATCCAAAGTAACATGATTATCAAATTTTGGTATCAAAGCTATGGAGGTGGAATTTAAGCTTGCAGGTATTCACCCGAAAGATCTGGTGTCCTCTACCAACTTGAGGATATCCTATCCTAGAATATTGTACAATCCTAGAAAAAATTCAATAGTCCATCCATATGGACCTGGACTTTTGTATTTTTGAAAACTATGTAGGACTTATTTTAATTCTTCTTCAGAAAATTCTTCCATCAAAAGTCTGTTGTCTTCTTCATCGAAAAATATTGGAAAGAGCTAGGCCATTCGAGCCACTTCTTCAATTGTAGAATGGTTCGATTTTCTAAAGAGTTTCTGGAAGTGGTTTTTCCCTAGTCTTGCCATCCCTTCAAAGGAGTTCTCCAAATTCCCATCCTGGTCTCTTAGGTGCCAAATGGTATTAGCACAACTCCTTCCTTTTGCAAAAGCTTGGAAGAACTTTGTATTCTCATCCCCACTTGCCAACCAAATAACTCTGCTTTTTAGCCTCCAAGATTCTTCCTTTTCCTTCAGTAGTTTATTCCTCCTCTCTTCCAAGCGAAGAAGTGACACCTTGGACTCAGTAGTTGTAAAATCCCACCCTTCCTCTTCGAAATTCCTTTGTAGGATAGTCTCAATATATTTTAGCTCATGATCTTCACTTTGCCTATTCTAAAAAGCCTGTATCTTGACTTTCTCCTTCATGCTTGTTAAATTAAAAAAAAAATGAAAGTCCGCCAATCGCGGGTTGTCCTGAATGAAAGGTACCCAATTTTCCTTAATAAGAGTGATGAAATTTTCATCATTCATCCAGCTCTTGTTGATGAAATTTTTCCTTAATAAGAGTGATGAAAGTTTCATCATTCAAAGTAAATTGGAAAATGATAAAAAATTCCCCCACAACCAATCCACTATTTCATTATCATCTGTTGCTCTGTTAAAGAGTCTACTACCAGAAACAAATCCAATCTTTTTTCTACTTGGTTATCCCCCACCCTGTTTTTCCTCCGAGTGGGATTGAGTCTAGTGGGTTCAACATCAATGAGTTTGCAATCTGACAGTTTTTGAGTGAAGTATCTTGCAAGGGGATCAACTCTTTCATGAGAACCCCATACTTCTGATTGATCCAGGGAGAAATTCAAATCTCCACCTAAAATGATCGAATTGTCCTTCATAAAAGACTTGCTAAAAATGTTGTCCCAAAAAGGCGCTCTATTCTGATAAGGATCATAGATATTGAGGATGTGGAATTCTTCTCCTAATTCCGATACTAAGATAGATATGCTGAGGCCTGACTCCATACCCCAAAAATTTATAACCTTAATAGTTTGTGTGTTCCACTCCATAGCTAAACCACCGGATCTACCTTTAACATCCAAAGTCACAAACTCCCAAGCCAAGAACAAATTTTCCAGGAGAGATTTTACTTCCTCCCATTCCTCCAAAGTCTCCTATAAAAGAAATACATTAAGATATTCAGAGCTGACCACCCTTTTTAGTGCTGGTATTTTTTGGGGACCAGCCAGATCCCAAAAATTGAAGGAAATACACTTCATCTTGGACCCTTCCTCTGGGCCCACACTACTCTAAGTTCCCATTCAATCGACTATTGTTTCCCTGCTAAAAGACCACTCTTGGATTTCAATTGATCTTTCAAAATCAATGATTTCCTCCCTCGAACACCTCTATCCAACGTCCTGATCACTTCCTTGCCCAAACCACTCGAAGAAATAGTTTTCTTCTGGGATCTAAGTAAATAACAAGAAGACGAGTTATCAAAAGATGAAGAGGAGGAGTCTTCATCAAAATTGGATATCCTCTTTGAGCTTGGGGAAATGAACAAAGTAATTCCATTAACATGGATGTCCATTGGTCTATGCAATATTTGAGTGGGCCTTGTAGAGATGGACATGTTCCTCAAAGCCTCCAACCACTCATTTCATACTAAATTTAAATTATTTATTAAAACAATAAAAGGAGGAGTAGGAGGCAAAGGGTTACCTATGGCCAATCCCTTCAAGCTATCTGACAATGTCTTTACAATAATTAATTCCTCGACTACTTCTGCATCTCTGGTACCTTCTTCTAGAGTTGTTTCTTGCCTCCCCTGAGGTGTGTCAACATGTCCTTGATATATTGACCGTCTTGTCTCCACGTTTACCTGAACACCTTCTTCAATTATTGCTATTTGTCTTCTTTCTTCCTCCTGGACAATTACTTTTCCTTTTTCGACTATACAAACCCTTCCTCTGGTTCTCAATGAAAGGTTGCATTCCATAATCAAGTGTCCATATTGGTGACACCTTCAACATCTAAAGGGTACATTTTCATAATCCAATTTTTGGGTATGGGAATAAATGCCCCATATCAGATCAAATTTTCTCCTAAACTCTCTCTAACATTCAAGCATACTAGAACCCTAACCACTTTTATTTGTTTTATTTCCTCAAAGGTAAAATCTACATCCAAACAATCCCCCAAGTAATTCTTGATGGATTTGAACTGTTCCAATGTCCAGAAATGCAAAGGCAACACCAACAAATGTATCCAAACCATAATTTTATCCAATCTCTCTCTACTCACATCAAAGAGAGGGATCCAAGGCTTCAAAAGTAGAGGACAATTGTTGACACTCCAAAATTTACCCAGTACCCACTTTGCATATTCTGACTAAACAAAGTTAAAGGCAAACCGGTTCCTAGTCAGTTCAACAATTTATGGTACATATTCAAGATGCTCCTTCTAGGAAAAATGTGCCCAGTCAATCATAGTTTTTAAGGAAAAAGTTCTTCCACATGCTCTTCCTACAAGGGTTTGATTTTCCATCCAAGTTACCTAGTTGAAACCCACATCTTCACCAAGAACAAGACTCCCTAGGTTCCCTTTGGATTTTAATCTTTTCCACTTACAACTTTGCCCACTACCAGTCTTCCTCCCTTGTCCACTTAAAATTGTTCCTTCAATAAAACCTGAAGACCACGAAACGCTTAGAGGTGGCCCACTGTTCTCCTTCTGCCAACTGCAGCCATGGTGTTCTTCTGCATCTAAGAAGGCCAAGATGAAACCTATAGATGAAGAATTCGCAAGGGACAAAAAATGTTCCACCGAGGGCCAAGGAGTAATACCCTCCAAGATCCGTGGATCTGATTCTATCGACGTGGAGCCAAGCTCCCCTGCTAACTTATCCTTAATTCTCGATCCCTCCTGAGCAGAAAAGGGTGAATAAAGAAGGCAATCTTCTGTCACTTGAGCATTCCAACTGCCATAAAAAATATCTTGAGATCTAAGAGAGGGGAAGATCCTCCTTCTGTGTGTGAAGGCCCTGTTGGCCAAAGATCCAAGAAAGTCGTGGTTCCTACCTCAAAACCCGTTGCGACCTTAGAAGACAAAAAGGAAGGCAAAGAAAGGGAGTTACCCAAGATAAAGAATTCTCCCCCTTCCATATTCAGAAACTGTTGAGTCAGACTTCATATCTCTCTCGTCCTAATAGCTTGACCCTCACCACCTCCACCTGTCAGCACACAAATATCGCTCCTCTCCAAGTGGTTAGTAGAGTAGACCACACGTTCTTCCAGCTCCACGACAATCTCCTACTGCTTGACCCGTTCACCGCTAACCTCACTCATTAGAAAATACTCCTCTGAAGGTTGCTCCCACCTATCACACCCTAGCCGTAGAAACCTTCGTCCCCCCTCCATCCCCTTTCCAGAATATATATATATATATATATATGTATATATATATATATATATAAAATAATAAATAATAAAAAAAAGAAATCCATCAAATGACTTGTTTGGCAACTGTGGAACCTTGCATGAGGCCCACGTGCATCCCCTCCTTTTCTTGCAAATTAAGAAATAAAACGAATACAAAAAAACTACCTGTGGATCATCGCTCATTCATTTTCACTTCATGTTTGACTATTTTCTCTTTACAACACTCCGAGGGTTTTGCAAGGGGTTTGAGGGCACGACCTGGCTCCATGGTTGACTACCTGGAGGGGATGACCATGGTTTCCAAGATGACCCTATGGATCGTTCTCTGCATGAGGGAGAAGGGAAGGGTTATCCACATGGTCACCCCCCCTTCTATTCATTAGTAGATAGAATGTCCTCTCTGCCCACCTAGGTCGATCACCAATTCTACACCAAGCGATGAGTTATTTTCCTTTCTTACAAAAAGGATTATCCAAGTTCAGTTCATTACTCAGTTAGATTTGATGTTATTGTTGTTTTTGCTACTCCTTAGTGTCGGGCGAGGAAAATGCAGAAGTGTGAATGCAGTAGGAGAGGATTTGACAATTATAATCTCGGTCATAGATCAAGGACACTTCATATTCTCTGTTTACTTTCAAAGATGAAAATGGTGCTACTGATCCTTGAATTCTTCTCGTGTTTTATAATTTTTTTTGGAATTTACAGACATACCCACGCAACAACAATAAATATGTACTTGTGAGAACATGCATTTTATTAATTGGAAACCCTATTGAGCAATGGCCTTTTTTTTTTGTTTTTTGTTTTTTGTTTTGGGTTTCCATATGTACCCACGAGGCCCGCCCATGGCCACCTTTGTGGGTGCGTGACCATTGCCCGTTTGCTGGTTTGCTAACTTTTGTTTATTTTTTTTATTTAAATACATATTAAAATTTACATATATAATATAATAGATATATTATATATTATATATTATTGATATATTATACAATTTTTTTTTAATCGGTCTATATATATTAATATAAATAGTAATAGCCATAGTCTAAACGTCCTACAAAATGAATATTCTTCGACAATTTGTTCCAGGGGTAGGAAATTGTTAGATTCGTAAATTTGAGTGATTATTTCTCTTTAATCCGAGTGCCCCATGGGTTTTTCAACATGTTGAATCCATTTTTGCATTCATAAATAGATTTTAAACAACTTAAAAGTGGTTTTGTGCAGATTTGTGTCACCGAATTCCGATGAAAAAAATCATTTCATAGAACATTTAGACAACGCCAATAGTAATATATTAAATATATATAACACTTATATATATTATATATAATATAATATAGTCCATTGTCATATCTCTGCAACTAGTAGGATTTCAACAAAATAACCTAACCAAAAAAATCAATTTTATTAATTAATGTTATTTTTTTAGTTTAATTCAATATCTATATTATGCCATAGTCTAACTGTTTTATGTTTTAGTCCTTTTTCGGGGATATTTTCTCTTTAATTATTTTCGAAATCCGACGAGAAATTGTTGGATCTGCAGATTGTTGATGTTTGGACAACATCGGGAAGACATTCTCTTAGATTAATAATTAATAATATAATTATTGATTATTAAATAATACATAGTAAGTAAATGATAATAATAAATACTTATTGGTTATCCAAGGGAAACATCCTTTCATGGATGGTCACCATATATTCTCTATATATGGAACACTCATCATTGTAATAATCATCTCACATAGAAAAATCAACATGGTATCAGAGCGAGACTGGGATTGACTCCCTCATGGGAGGGCCTAGAGTAGATTCTATATTTCCTAGTGGGTAATGTACAACCCTCAATGTCAGATACAAATATCAGATTGTAGAGATTAATCTAAGATTACACATCTATTAAATAATTTTAAGTTGTCAGTATGTATAACTTCCGCTAAAAGGATTAAAGATATACAAATATCTTTCCCATGGCCATTGTACGACCACGATTGGAATTTTTAACACACATATGATATCGAAAGACATTGGTAGACAACAATATTACACTATAAGAAGATACAAATGGATATGAAGCTGCGCTGGTGAAACACATAATTGAAGAGGTGGCTAAACATTGTACAACAAGTTGTCGTGGCTAGCCTTAAAATTAATGATACTACTCCACTGTGGTGCATTAAATGCCTATTTTTCCTGTGGTTCAATCAAAATCTATATTTGTGATTTATGAGTGCCTAACATGAGCATATAATAGAAAGTGAACACCACTAGTTGTTCAACTGGCTTGATCAAATTTTACTAGTTCAGCTAGCTCGATGGCACAAAAAACATATTTGTAATTTATGAGTGCCTATGGTGAGAATCTAATTGAAGGAAAACTCTATTTGTAGTTCCCCTGGTTCGATCGAACACAAATTATATTTGAAATTTCTAAATGCCTATTGTCTTGGGATAGATGGATATGAGATTTGGAGACACTTGTCGCTATCTGGTTGAAGCGCATGTTAAAGAGATGAAATTCATGAGTTTGACTCCTCGGGAAGTGCATAGGGTTTCCAATGGTTGTTTACTACGCAGATACGCTCATCGCAAGCTCATAGCACGAGGAGCACAAGAAACACATACAATCCATTATAACGATGAGGAAGGGTTGAATTCACTCCATTTCTATATGAGTAGTGGGCATGATAAATTTGTGGTAGAATTACTATAGACAAGTGCATATGTTTATGTGGTAAACTATGGTGAGCACACAACTTTGCATTACACTGTGAGAAAAGGGCAGGTTAAGATTGCCCAAGTTTTAATCTCTAATGGTGCCAACATCAAGCTAAAGGATGAGTTTGGTTACACTCCATTGTATTAGGAAGCAAGGGAAGGGCACCCATAAATATGCAACTTGTTGAAAAGAGATGTTTGAGGCAGCAACGTGAGACATTCTTCCCAAAGGGTCATGTGTGGACTAGTAGGGGGGAATGTGGACTTCATACTGACGTGCCTTAGACAGTCAGATGAAGGAACCAAAACATTGGTTTCACGAGGAAACCTCGATATGTCTTGGGGGACATTGGATCCATTAGGAAACCTCAATATGTCTTAGACATGTGTTCGACGAGGGAACACCGAGATGTTTTGTACGAAAATAGTTCATGATTGAAGCCTGCAGTTGGACACTTCAAGATATTTGGGTGTTTAGTATACATTCATGTACCCAAAGAGAAAAGGACCAAGCTAGACCCTTCAAGCATAAATGGTACATTTGTGGGGTACAACAAGTCTTTGAAGGCATACCGGTTCTACATCCCTAGTTAGAGATAGATTGAGGTGAGCAAAGATGTTACCTTTGAGGAGGAGGTAGCCTTCATGATATCTATAGGATATCACATGGAGATTGATAGTGAGAGACAGGGAGAGATGGTGCCTTCTCCCCCCCACCCTCCAACAATTTAGAGGGAGACATTTGAGTCTATTGATCCAATTGATCCTATTGATCCTGTAGCTCCAGTTAATGTTCCCAAAGATACAACAGTAGGTTGGAAGAGACCTGCATGGGATCATCAGACTCTGCAGGAGGAAGAAGGACATGAAACTCCTCATGGTACCTTCTGAGAGAGAAAGAGACCTTAGATATATTCTTGCTATGTATCAACTATGGGCCACAATCATTGATTCTGAACCTTCCTGTTATGAGGAGGCAACTAGTCATCTAGTATGGAGATATGTAATGATGGAGGAGTATCAATCCATCATGAAGAATGATGTGTGGGATATTGTTCCGAGACATGAGGGGAAGTGTGTAGTGATTTCTAAGTGTATCTAATATATCAAACACACAATTGACAGGAGCATAGAGAAGCATAAAATGAGAATTGTTGTTAGAGGAGTCTCTCAGGTGGAGGGAATGGATTATGAGGAGACATTTGATCCTACTGCTCGATACATTTATATCTGGATGAGTACTTCCCTTGCAGCATCCATGGGTTGAAGACTACATCAGATGGATGTGAAGACAACCTTTCTCAATTGAGATATTGAGGAAGAAGTATACATCGAGCATCCAGATGGTTTCGTGATACATGAGAAGGAGTCTCAAGTGTGCAGGTTGAAGAAGACCCTGTATGGACTCAAGTAGGTAACTCAAGCTTGATATGTAAGGATTGATGGATACCTGATGATTTTGGGCTTCAAAAAAAGTGTTTTTGATCCCAATCTGTACTACAAGACTACTAATGGTAAGTCCCTGATTTTGGTCCTCTACATTGATGATTTATTCCTCACCGGTACATAGAGCCTTGTTGTTGAATGCAAGTATGCGTTGGTCTCTGAGTTTAAGATGAAGGACCTTGGTATGATGCACTACTTCTTGGGACTAGAAGTGTGGCAAAGAACTGATGAGATCTTCCTGAGTCAGGTGGAGTATACAGTTGATATATTGAAGAAGTTTGGGATGCTGAACTGTAAGCACATGGCTACACCAATGGTGACGAATATGAAGAAATTAAGTGTGTTTTCTTCTGATTTTGACAAGATTGATCCGAACCTATACAGATAGTTGATTGGATGATTGATGTATCTAGTTAACACCATAACATATATTTGCTATACAGTGAGTGCACTTAGCCACTTTATGATTCAGCCGAGAGACATACTAGATTGCTGCAAAGAATGTGTTGAGATACTTGCGAGGCATAATTTGACATGGTATGAGATATACTTCCGGTATTTACATGAGATTGCAGGGATATACTAACTTTGATTGGGCAGGGAGCGTATTGGATAGGAAGAGCACCTCTGGGTGTTTCTTCACTTAGGGATCTTCCATGGTTTCCTAGTGTAGTAGGAAATAGACTTCTGTGGCTTTGAACACTGCAAAAATATAGTACATTGCATTGAGTGTGGCAGTCCACAAAGTAATGTGGCTTCGCAAGATCCTTGTATATTTATTTGGACATGTGTTGGATTCCACCATTATTCATTATGATAACTAGAGTTGTGTGAAGATCTCAAATAATCCAATGTTTGATGAAAAATCAAAACACATTGAGATCAAGTACCCTTACATCCGAGACATGGTGCAGAGGAATGCAGTATTGGTGCAGTACCTTCCTACAAATGAGAAAGTTGTTTATGCTCTTACCAAAACCAAGACAAAGTTCGAGTAATTTTGTGACATACTTGGTGTGGTAGAGAATGCCTCCCTCACTGAGAGGGAGTGTTTATGTTTGCAGCTTCCTAAGACATTCTCTAGATAATACTCTTCTGTGACTGAATTGAGTTGATCTATGGGGAAACTTATCTGAGAAGGGATAAGTGGGTTTGGGCTTATATCCCAATGCCCCTTATGGAGAGCACATGAATACATGTCAAGGGAGTTGACCATGACATCACACACTATGGGGAGTTGACCCTAGTGTTTCTAGAGGGAGTAGCCTCTAGAAGTCCACATTTGAGTGCGACATGTGATAAACATTCTCCAGATCATACTCCTCTGTGACTGAGTTGAGTTGATCTGTGAGGACACTTATCCGAGAAGGGATAAGTGGGTTTGGGATTATAGCCCAATGTCCCTTGTGGAGATAACATGAGGACATATCAAAGGAGTTGAACTTGACATCACACACTATGGGGAGTTGACCCTAGTGTTCCTAGAGGGAGTAGCTTCTAGAAGTCCACATGGGAGTGCCATGTGTGACAAATTTTTTGCTACTATGGTGGTTGTGTACCACTGGCGAAGACTGTGTGTCTCTGGACAATAGTTGTGCGCTACTACAATGGTTGTGTATCACTGGTAGTGAATGTGTGTCACTGGACAATAGTTGCGTGCCACTAGTTGATTACAAAGTAGTAAGTGGACTACTAGATGAAGACATCATGGAAAGATACCTCCCTAGATAAGAGGAAGTGTTGATGTTTCAACATCGGGCGAACCTTCTCCTAGTTTGGGCTGTAGACCAAGGGAGATAGGATACACTTATCATATAGGCACACTTATGGTAAATTGGCCTAGGTGTAGTCCTTCCTTGATCATGACAAGGAATAATATGGACTTGAGGTGCTTTCCACGTGTCAATTAACATCAGGATGACATTCACTCATAGGGGTGTACCTGTGGTGAACGACCCTAGTGTAGTCTTTGTCCTAGTCATGGTGATTTGACAAGGAATGATAAAGACTCAAGATGCTAGATGCTATCACACGTGGACCGAGAGTGAGAATGATATCAGAGAGAGTCAATTGGCTTAGAGAGAGAGCCGCAAAAGGAGTTCTCCTCGATCAGGTAGGAGAGAAACATCTCCCAAGACTAACAGACAAGTGTCATGATTCTAGGGAAAAGTTTGAATACTTTAGAGACAAGCTTGGCATGATGCAAAATGTATCCCTTGTTGAGAGGGAGTGTTGATGTTTGGACAAGATCGGGAAGACATTCTCTTAGATTAATAATATAATTATTGATTATTAAATAATCTATAATAAGTAAATAATAATAATAAATAGTTATTAATTATCCAAGGGATGTATCCTTTCATGAATGGTCACCATATGTTCTCTATATATGTAGGAACACTCATCATTGTAATAATCAGTTCACATAGAAAAATCAACACATATTTGAGTGGTTAATTCTGTATAATTCGAGTGCCTATAGGGTTTTTCAACACACTAAATTTATTTCTGCATTCACGAACGCAATTTAAACAACGAAAAATTATAATTTTGTGCAAATTTATGTAGCCGAATTGCGGCGAAAAGGGCCAAAATGTAGAATAGTTAGACAACGACTATATATTACTATTGTTTAATTATATACTTTATATATATATATAAGATATATTATATATGTATTTGCATATATATTTTATATACACATTAGGTTTAATATATATTTTTCCCGAGAAAGAATTTTTTTTTATTAAAAAACAAGAATATACATATTTATGTCCTACATAGGACTGAGTAAGGACTCACTATTACTCATCCTTTATCTTACCTTACATTACATATACTTCCAGAAATTAATCTCAAAAGTGACAATTCTTTCACAATTTTTCATTTACCCCTCTCTGTTGGTTGTGGAGCCTGATTATCTTCCTGATTTAGAGGTCTTTTACTTTCAGCCGTGTTTATACCCCATGAAGTATTTACACCCTAGAAGTATGTACACTCTTCTAGAAGTATGTACACTCTTCCATGCGGGGGAGTGCAGAGGGGGGGTACCCCCTCTGCAGGGTCCAGGGGGGCTATCTCCCCAGCTGGGGGGTCTGGGGGCAAGCGGGGCCCCAAAGCAAAAATTGCCTTGTAAAAGTATATTGTAATTTCATTGTAAATCGGGACCGTTCATTATAAGGTCACATATCTAATAATAGAGATTATGTTAGAGTTTTTTGCCCTAGAAGGCAACCCTCTTTTATGAGGGAAATGTATTGCGGCCATGCAGGTTGGCAAGTATTGTATTATGAGAGAGGAGACTGTGAGAGAAAGAAGAGGAAGTTACAGTGGGTTTTGCTGTAGGTTGTCCTGGATAATAATAAAGAAAGGACCTGACAATTTCTCTGGTGGACGTAGCCCACACTGGGTGAACCACATAAATCCGTGTCTCTCTTGTATTGTGTATCTTCTATGTTTTATTTCCGCATTTGTTTTATTTTATTGCTCCGCGGTCCTATTTTTCTAACACTCTCTACATATATCCAACATGTTCTGTTTTTAAAAATAAATTAAAGATGGAAAGACATTTCCTTAGTTAGGAGACCTTCATAAAATTCCTTCATAATTAAAGCTCCTTTGTCTAGCTCCAAAGTTTCCTTTTATAAATCATCAGCCAAGGTGTTGAGCTCCCTGAAGATATGAGTGATTGAGAGCCACTTCAGATCAGATAAAAATGAAAGAATCTTTGACATCAAATTCTTTAGCCTCATGACTTGTAGTTGGTTATGCTCATTTACCCAATCTGCTACCACCTTCAAATCGCCCAAGATTTGAACCTTCCTCGAATTTTTGATAAATAGTAGGGCCCACAAAGAAGAGAGCTCCACCTTCATATTAAATTCTTTACTGACAACAATCAAACTTTGAAAAAATGAGAATAAAATATGTATAAAATTGCTCCCACCCCACAACATGGAGGGTGCCCTTGACTTGCCCCATCAAAAAACCACCATGGGACTCCTTCCACCAATGCAGGAATTGAAAGCTTCCTTGACTTGTGTATTTTTGGCTCTAGCTTGAATTCTTGTTTCAACTTCACCACCAATCTTGCCATGACTTTTGTAGGGATAAAACTATTCTAGAAAATACAGACATTGTGAGCCCACTAGAGAAAATAAAAAATAATCATTGGGAGAGCGAGGATACCATCGTTTGCATCATCATCCTTCCATCTTTTTAACCTTTCACAAGAAACCCCACTAGGAGCACACCCTCGGACTTTGAATGCATTAACTGATGCTAACCATACTTGATGGGCGTAATAACAAGAAATAAACAAATGTTGCGTTGTTTCCATTTCTACGATGTACATAGCAGGTCTACTTGGGCGTATCCATCTTCTTTTCATACCATTATCCCAAGTGAGACTTTTATTTTCTAGAATCAACCAAGTAAGGATCAACATCTTTAAAGGGGTGTGGGAACCCCAAACATAGGATCACCACAACTTATGATCTCCATCGCTAGCTTCCTTCGTAATCAATGAGTGTCCTTGCTTTGTTGCGAGGAACCTTGATTTTTCATTTCTCGCCCAACACAGGGTATCCTCTTCCTCCTCCTATAACTTGATAAAGGTACAATTCAACAAACTTGTTAAAGCCTCCCATTCTAATGCTCTATCCCCCTCGAGACTTAAATAATTTGTTGTTTTCCAAGAACTTCTCCTAAACGAGTTTTGATCTCCCAATTGTGCATCCCATAATGAAAAAATACCTTGGCCATGTAAATCAAGAAGTAACTCCTTTGAAATTTTATGACCAGGGATTGAATTCACCCATGGGTCCTCTCCAATCCTTATTCTTTTCCCATTACCAAACTGCCACATTAGCCAGTCTCCAATTAATGGGAAGACATCATACATCACCTTCTACCATATAGAGCTATTAGCTGCTATTTTTCTTGGAATTCTTATCCATTCCACAAAAGAATTTCCTACTAAGTATTTAGAAGTCATCACTATGCCCCATAACAACTTATTGTGATTTAATCCCCACAAGATTTTTTTTGATAAGGACCTACAGAACTATAATTTTTTTTTTATGCCCCATCTTCCCATCCCCTTTGGATTTTCCAACTTTGACCATTTTTCTATGGGGATCCCTCCAGAGTCCTTATGAATTTCCCAAAGAAAATGGAACCGATTTTTCTTCATCATGGATAATATTCCTTTTGTTATTTTGGCTATTGATGCCCAATACATAGGAATGCTGCTTAGAAATGATTTGATCAGAACTAACCGCCCCCTCTAGAAATCCATCGATGAGACCATGATGAGACCCTTTCTTCAATTATATTTTTTAGCCATAACCAGTCTTCATGATGATAAGAGTTGGGTTTTCTCTCAAAACCCAGATATTTGAGACCCACCTCTATGCTTTTACGTGCACAATGAAGAAAATTATCAAGTTGCTCCAAAACTGCCACCTGTAGATTACAAACTATCATATTTGACTCTACTAGATTGATTTGCATCCCTATTTCCATACAAAAAGAGTCCATAATGGATTTCAAGGCATCGAATTCCTGTAATGTTCCTGCACCAAAAATAATAACATCATGAACAAAAAGGAGATGAGTAAGTATTTCAAAACTGGTGATTTGTAGACGTTTTAAGATCCCCCTCCTCCAAGTGTTTTTGAATAGCATGTTGAGCGCCTCAACAACAATGAGGAAAAGGAATGGTGATAAAGGACGCCCCTGACACAGACCTCTAGAGGGTCTGAAAACTGCTGAAGGAGAACCATTGATAAGTACAACAAAGGAGTAAGACTCTAAGCACCCCATAATCCAGTTGAATGTTTTTAAATTCATACCCATTTAGATCAGTGCTAACTTGATGAAAGCCCACCTTACCCTATCATAAGCCTTGGAAAGGTCAATCTTCATAACAATAGAAGAGAGGTTTTGGGATTTGATAGAATGAATAGCCTCTCACGTAATCACAATTGCATCATGGATTTGTCGTTTAAAAAGAAATCCATATTGCTCCTCCGAGATTATTTCACTAAGAATAGGCTTAAGGGGATTTGTAATTATCTTTGTTATTAATTTGCAAATGAGGTTACAACATGATATGTGTCTAAAGTCCTCAAAGGAGACTAGATCTTTCTTCTTTGTGATTAAAGATATTAAATTTGAGTTAAACGAACTCCACATCTTACTGGAGTTTTGGGATTCTTGTGCCACTTTCAGAAGATCGAGTTTTAACATGTCATAGACGCTCAAATAAAACTCAATAGTTATCCTGTTAGGGCCTGGGCTCTTAATATTTTGGAAATAATTCAAAATTGAAAGGATTTCCTTTTCGAAAATATCTGCAATAAGAGATTCATTCATCTCCTCTGAGATGGATTTTGGAAACAACTTAAGGAATTTTATAATTTCATGTATAGGGAACCCAATTAGTTCTTTAAACAATTTGGAAAAGAAACCTTTCCTGGCTTCAACTTTTTCCTCAAAGGAGGAAGCTATCCTTCCATCTTGATCCTTTATGTCCCGAATTATGTTGACTAACTTTTTATAGCTTGCATATTTATAAATGAAATTAGTGTTGTTGTCACCCTCCTTTAACCATGTCGCTATGCTCTTCAACCACCATTTCATTTCACATGACAAGAAATAAGGCCACCTATCAATCAATAATGATCTTATATTTTCTTCCACCTCCTAGTGTTGGGCATGGAATTTCTAGTTAAAACCTTTTTCCCCAGATGTGGTGACTCTTTTAATTTTATCCAATGTGGAAGCGAGTTGTTGCATGAATGACCAACCATGTTCTTCTATCAATGGAGACCACATTGAAAAAATTGTACTTTTTATCCCTCTTCTCTAAGCCTTGAGTGGTTAAACTCCATCGAAGCAGGTGATTGAGGTGTCTTTTATACGATCTCCAACACAATAGCTTGTGATCTGAGCTACACCCTAATTCTACTATAGATTTTAAAAACCATGATTTTTTGATCAACTCCTCTAAAATAAGAATCCTATCCAGTCTTTTAGCTACTGTTGGCATAGGGGCAGACCCAGGGTTCAGCTCCAAGAGCGCACCAACAAGCCCTAACTACTGGCTCTTTTGGCAACACCTGCGAAGCAGATGCAGTCTCACCCGAACTAGCTATGGGAGGGTTGCAGGACATAGATGTCTACAACCAAGGGGATATCAAGTGGATCCAATTCAAAATCAATACAACAGTTATATATCATCTACCAGTTCATATCTACTCCATAGAACTATCTATCAGATCTAACACAATAATGCAATAATGGTATACCAAATGACAAAGAACAGAGCATCAATCACACACAACAAAAAATATACGTGGTTCACCCTCTCTCTAGGGCTAAGTCCACAGAACTTCGCTTTATAATGTATTAAGATGAAACATACAGTTCTTGTCTGCGCTCTTAGCTATCAGATCTTCTTTCTCCTTCTCTCTATCTCTCCCCTTCCTACGCACCCAGCTGCAGGATTGATCTTCGCACCCAACTGAAGATCTTACAATACCAGAAGGCTCTTGCACTTAGCACTTCTCTCTCTCACACAATAAT
>CBVK0100043424.1:0-35277 GCA_900067695.1 Picea abies | reverse complement strand
AAAGGTGTCAAGTTTTAAAACCATATGGTAACGGTCACAGGGCGCGTTCATCAGTTCCATAGCATACACATATGACCGGGGGTCGGGGCTTAGCCCTGGCCCGGACCATGCCCCAACTCTCAACATATATCAATTTAAATAATTTAAAACTCCTATGTATGTTAAGAACCACATGTGGGCGCGCTGGTTGGGCGGACCTTCCCAAGGCTCTTCCCCTGCCCGGAGGTCGCAGGGTCGAGTCCTGCCAACTACCAAAGTTTTAAACCACTATTTAGGTGACATGTGGCAGCCATTGATTGGGCCACGTGTCGCCATCCTATTCGCCACAAACAAGCCACGTGTCATATGCCAACTCATCCACACGACTGCCAACCAACACTTGCCACGTGTTGTAGGGATCTACCACGTGTCGTACGGCCCTGCCATGTGTCGTACGACTTTATCACGTGTCGTACAGCCTTGCCACATCAACATCTGTATGGACTATATAGTTAGCACATTTTTTTTGCCTATTTGTCGATTTGAACAGAACGCGATATCTCTCTCATCCGACGTTCGTTTGAACCCAAACGAGTTGTGTTGGGTTCGTGACGAGGAGACCTATGCACCCGTTCGATTTGAAGCGATTATGAGCACTTTGAATTTTGAGCAAAATTTGATCCCCTGGATCACAAACAAAGCAAGAGGAACACCATGAAGGAAAGAAAACAGACACTTGGTTTTTCCAGAAGTGGATGTCACATCTTCATTGTATTTTGATTCCATTAATGTAATCACACATGTTGAAATGATGACCTGTTATGAAATCATTTTGAAAAACATAGTGTTTTGTTTTTCCTTATGAATCTGTAATCTGTAAGGTCAATTTTGTAAAATTTTGGAGGACCAATAGGTCTTTAATGGGGAGGTGTGATCCAGAATTGGATCTCGGGACCAAATTGGGTCCAGGAAGGCCTAAACATCAAATTGCTCGTAATGGATTCAAAACATACATGTGCGTAGGCCTCGTCAATATGAACCCAACACAACTTCAACAGGATCAAACGAACGTCGTATGACCAAGATATCATGGTCTATTCATTCCACCAAACAGGTAAAATTTGATGACCATATAGTCCGTACAGTGCCGCGTGGCAGCTGACGTGGCAGGCTACATTGGCATGCTGATGTGGATAGGTTTCTGACTGAGAAAGTACAGGTGGACGATTCAAGGAGTGACATGTGTCACCATTGCAAGGGTAACACATGGCACATATGTACGACTGACGTGGTAGGTTCGTACATCGGTACAACATGTGGTAGGTGTGTTGACTGGGTAGTGGTTGCTGACATAGTCGAATGACTGTGTGACACTTGGAATTTATTGGGTGAATGTGAAGGTTCTAGGTGGCCCAGTCCTGGGCTGCCACGTGGCACCCCTCTATTGGTCATTGGATATTAGCAAAAGTTTAGGTTCATGGGATTCAACCCTATGAACTCTCGTCCAGGCTAGTGTTTTGGCAAGGTCGAGCTACTAGCCTGCCCTTGGAGTCTCTTATTAAACCATGGAAAGAAACTTAAATTTAAGTTGCATTGTTGTATTGATCGGCAAAAAATAGGGCTGGGCCCTAGCCCCCAGCCCCCGTCATGCTCCATAGAACCCTTCGACATATGACCCTTACCTATATTGTTGGCACATGATTGTTGGTGTAGTCCGACACATAACATGTGACCGCCCCATGTGACTCAGACCTATACCTTAACGCGAAGGTTAAGGGTTAGCCCCGGTCAACGAAGCTAAACCATCGACCAAGGGCCTAAACAAACAGAGCTTAATAGAATTTGGGGCATGTGGAGACT
The DNA here is from genome assembly GCA_900067695.1 of Picea abies. Lineage (NCBI taxonomy): Eukaryota > Viridiplantae > Streptophyta > Pinopsida > Pinales > Pinaceae > Picea > Picea abies. The sequence continues at coordinate 33,438 of CBVK0100043424.1, read as the reverse complement.
AGCCCGAGGTCCCATGGATGCGCCACACGACCAGGAGCCGAACGGTAAGGGGGGAAGTGTGTCAGGCCTTAGCTTGGGCACATGGAAACACTCCATATGACTAGGAGCCCACGAAAAAAGGGGTTGCACCCTGATTATATTACAAAGTAGCTTTTTATACTTTATTGTATGATTTTAATTGGATTTTCCTAGTAGTTTTGGAGATTTAGTCCATTGTTGGAGGATTTTGGGCCCTTTTTGAGGCCAGATATTGGGGAGAAGTGGGGAGGTGGTTACCAACTTCAATACTATATAAACTAGAGGCTCTTGAAGCCTTGTAGGGGGATTCAGAACAGGAAAATATTGTTGAATTGTTGAGGCAAAGCCATTTTTATGCAGGGAAGCTATTGAGGAGCACACCTTTGTAGGCCATTTCTGGGAGCTTTGTTCATCCATTTTTAGTGTCGTCAGTTTTAATGGGTTCTTGAGATCGGGTAGAACATGGCTAGCTCATTGTTTTAATCCATTGGCACTTTCATGATGTACATTTAAAGATTCGAATAGAAATAAGAAAGCCTCACCCACTGAGATAAGGCCCAGAGACGTAGGCGAGACTTCCGAACTTCATTATCATTTTGGTGTTTTATGGTTTGTTGTTCTTCATGCTTATGTTCATATATGTATATTATCTTATGGTTGCTATGTTTCCTCTTTAATTCTTCCTTTTTCATCAGTTTCTTAAATGGTTATATAACTCATGCAAAAATAACTTAATCATTGTCGTTTAAAAGATCTTTTCAGATAATTCTAGGATATGTAGAAGTTCAAGTGTCCATTAAAATCTAGAGCTTTCATGTGACTAGTTCTCATGAGAAAAATTCCTACTTGGGAATTTATGTAGAGAAGGAGCTAGCATGGTGTGGGAAAATGTTCTTTATGTAAGATCAATGATGAATCACTCACTCACATGCTCATTGACTATTCTTATGCTATGTCAATTTGGAAGGATGTTTAACTATCCATTCGTCTGAGAAATGTGTGGGTTAGATAGTCTATGGAAAATAGACTTAAGGAGTGGTGTGGAAGGGCCAAATGTCAAACAATTTAAAGTCCTTCCAATCATTATTGCTTGGCAGATATGGCTTGCAAGGAACTCTACTACATTTGAGGAAAAATACCCCATTTCAAATATATTTTCCTTACAAAGCCTATCAATTCTAAAGATTTTCAAGCAGGAAAATGATAGGAAATCTCAAAGAGTGGTGATTCTTGAAAGAATAGATAAATCTATAGGGTGGGCATATTTTGATGGGGCTTCTTAAGGAAGCCCTCCAATATGTGGAGCTACGTGATTTTTGTATTTATTAGATTTCCATTTTTTTTTAAATTTAAGGTTGGATTAGGTGGAAGAACAAACAAAAACGTTGTGTTGATAGCACTCAAACACATCCTTATGTTGGTTGTTCAAAAAGGTGTACAAAATTACAAGTAATGGGTGATTCTATGGTGGTGATAAATTGGTTGAGAGGACTCAATGCTATGGAAATTTTCCTATTGAGGCCTATCTATGAGGAAATTATTACTTGAGGAACATTTGTTCTGGTATTCCTTTTTTTCATGTTTACAAAGAAAGAAATATGTTGGCAGATTAATTATCTAAAGAAGGATTACAAATGGCTCCTAGTAGTTGGCATATTTGTGTGCAATGGGAAGAGGTTTTATTTGAATAGGGCCCATGTCCTTTATAAAAATCAATTATCATATGTTTTGGGGTGCGTCGACACTATTTTGTTTGGTTTATTATACTATTTCTAAACATTTTAAGGAATTTTATAGGTCTATATCGTAGGCATCTCAGGTTAAATTTTGAAAGACTATATAAGATTTTTATAGCTGATTTAGAATTTTAGGGAACAAAGTGAGAGTTTTTTTTTGAAATCACTATTAAAATGGATTATAGAGTATTAGGGGTCTTTGTATGCATGTTCAACAACTTGATATGAATTTCTTAATGAATCCTCAATCTTAACTATGCTTTTGAATGTTGAGTGTTAGGGGTCTTTGAATCCTCAATATTAACTATGCTTTTGAATGTTGAGTGCTATGGGTCTTTGTATTCAAGTTCAAAAACTTGATAAGAATTTATTAATGATTCCTCAATGTTAACTAAGCTTTGGAATGTTGAAAGGCATATACATATTGTAATTTTGTTAAAAAAAATCCCATGGAAAAAGGTCATAAAATATTGTTCTTATCATTTCATAATCACTTTATTCGAACCTATAAAATATCAATATTTTTTTTGTTTATTTTTGTTTTTAACTATAATTTTAATAAGTTAATCTCAACTTGTTTGATGGTTTATTTTCATTAATAATTTTGAAAATAATGTTAAATTTTTTAATAATTTTTCTCATGCGCACATATATATATAATCTCCATCCTTATGCTAGGTGTTATTTATTAATGGTTATTCATTATTTGTTTTTAATTAGAAATTATAATTATACAAACAAAGCATATGGGTAAAAATATTACTTCCCTTATGCACACAACAAGAAAGTAGCGGCGAGAAAAAATAACTTATGACGGATGTTGCTCCTGTGATTCACGGTCGCATCTGCGGCTAGGGTCTAGCCCTAGCCTTCTTTGCTTCTATAGCTTGGCCTCTTGGCCATAGATGTTCTCCATGGTAGCATTGGCTTCTATTCACAGTGTATCTAGCTCCACTCCTCACAATGGTTTTTTTCAACCTTGCTATATTTTTCATCCATGCGTGCCTCCTTCTTCCAGTCTTTTGGGTAGCGCCTCAGTTTCTTTCAATGAGGCTATTAAATCTCAAATCTCAGCTCGTTCTTCCCCCTCTTCTCCGTGATTGGCTCAATAATCCCCAACAATTTCTCTTCTCATGGGTTAGGAAGATGAAGATGAGGAATATTATTTTCGGGCAAATGCTTTAATATATCGTTTCAATGGGATTTGGTCGTGGCTTGTGGATCTCAATGGTTGGATCTATTCCCATTGGAAGCCTCTCATTAAGGAATATTTGTTCATTCACCCCTTTCCGAAAGGTTTCTTCATTGTCGAGTTTGATCTTGCAACAAATCGAGATCTGATCCTTGAATCTTGCCCTTGGTTTTGGGGAAACTCGGGTTTGTGTATGATGCCCTAGACTCCTTGCTTCAATCCTCTGACTGTTGTTCTTTCTTCTGCTCCAGTTTGGGTCAGACTTATGAATCCTCCCTTGCATTTCTGGGGTGAAACTTCTCTTAGATATATTGGATCAGCATTAGGAAAGTTTCATTTTGCAAGTAAAGAAACGATAATTCATAGCATCACCTCATATGCCAAAATTTGTGTGGAAATGGATTTTATCAAAGGGTTTCTAGCAGAGATTATTTTGGGATGAAAAAACTACTCCTCGACCCAAAATCTAGACTATGAAAGAATCTCCTTGCGATGTAGGGATTGTTTTGAAACAGGGAACATAGTATCTCAATGCACTAAGGGAAATAGGAAGGAGGGGAAGAAAGAATGTAAATAAACCTCGTGTGATGGATCCAATGAAGAAAATCAACTAATTATAACAAACAATCCGAAATATTCTCCAAAACCATATTCTTTAAGCCATGATTCTTCCACATATGTATATATGATACCCCATTCCAAAGGTATGTCTACTCAGGAGACACCTTCGAATCATTCAAATCCCGTCCCTCAATCAAAGAGTAAATATTCAAATTATCTTGATCCGGGAATAGAAATATTTAAGGCTTCACATACTCTTGATACGAGAATAGAAAGCAAGGTTCTCCCCAACTCCCCACCTCTTTCAAGCTAGGCATATGAGGATGATAAAGATCAAACAACATTGACAACACCAAAGAAAACAAGTTCTCCAGATCAGGAAAATATGGGGATAGTTCAATCAACAACAACATCATCACTTGTCAAATAATTTTGGACAGTAGTCAATGTTAGGATATTTAGACACTTAGGAGTTAGTTAAGATCTACTTGGTCTAATGTGTCGTTAGGTAAAAGTGTGTTTCTTTAGTATGCATTAATATGCATTTGTAGTTAGGAAATCCGACGGTCACGATTTGTTCCTAACATAGAGTGATCCGACTATTCATACTCTCCTCGATCTTAACGACCATTGATTTGTGTCTAAACACCTGATTGGTCCATGATCTCTATTTAAAGAGCATGGAGGGTCATTTTCCGATGATCTATTGTGAGAAACTCTCTTGTAAAATCTCTTTGTAATCTTTTTCTTTGAATTAATAAACTTCTCCAAGTGGTCGTGTTTGTTGGGGTCGTGGATGTTTCCCCGTAGGGGTTTTACCACGTGAAAACATTGGTGTGTTGACATTTGATTTGGTTATGTGAGTGGTTACTAAATTGTTTTTTCCTCTGTTGGAATACCTGTGTTGTCGAACATGGTATCAGATCTTGTTTGAAGACCCGCTCCTGTTGTAGATCGAGATCGTGAAGACGAGTTTCCTCATCTCCATTTTATGTCATTTTTGTACATTTCTGGGTCGAGAGGATTGTTCCATTGCATCAAGAGAACTCGTTTCAGTTAGGAACACTTTTCGTTTCACTAAAAAATGTTTACGTTTTCCCAAGATACGGCCATTACAGTCAGATCCGGAGGTATAAAGCCTGAATGCGCATTTTTTTAATTTTTGCAAAGTATTATTTTGGTTTTATTTCGGTTTGATATTATTTGTTTCTGGGTTGCTACTCTTTTAGATCTGCATATGCTCTTTTCCCCGCACCCTATGCGATCTCGTAAAATAAAAAACATATAGGAAAAGGTGCATCTTCCGGGTAAGCTAACTGAGATCTAACATTTGTTGTCATCAAGAAGTGAAATTGTTTTCTTGAGTGAAAATAGTTTTTTTTAGCACGCTCTCCAATGTTGTCTTCCACCACCACCACAACAAAAACAACAACCCCAATCCTCTTGTGAAACAATACAATATGCTTTGCTAGACCATTTGGTTAAAAATTGCCTTATTAAGTAAGAGGTCTTGAGTTCAAGTCTCTCTTTTGTCACTTTTTGTTTTTAAATTCATGCTAAAATTGTAAAATGTATTTCACTTCAAGTATAAAAGTGAATCACTATAAGTAGCTTTAATATTTTATTTTAGAGTTATTTATTTTGCATGAAGTAAATTCATTGTAAAAGTGATCCCCACTTCTCTTTATAAAAGTGGGTCACTTCATAAAGCAACTTACAACACCACATGGTCATTTGGTTATCGTTTATGTCTTTTTTGAAAAGGGCATAACTCTCACATCCGAAGTCCATTTTAAGTGTCATTTTTTTTAACCTTATAACTTTTCAAGATCTTTCCATTCAGATCATCAGTTTCAGTTTTTAAATCCATATTATCTCCATATTTAATATGGCTTCTACAAGTAATATCTTACTTATTAGCACCAACTACTTCCAATTGAAATCCCATATGGAGGATTTATTAAGAAGTAAAGGCTTATACCAGATTACCTTGGGAAAGGAAACAACACCCACTGATGTTGATAATAAAGCCAAATGGGATAATAGGAATGACAAAGCACGTGGACTAATTGAAATGTCCATCTCTCCTGCAGGGATGATTTTAGGGGCTAAATTTCGCTCATGGGCTAATTTTCCATGGTTTTTCCAAAAACGAGATTCACTATTTTAAAAATGATTCGCCCAAATTCTATAGGATAAAATTATTTTACCTTAAAAGTCGCCAAAATTTTATAAAAGCTATATAAAATCCTTAGAAATTTGATTTTTTTTACAAAAACATCGCCAATCATTTATAGTTGGCAGACGAAGGATAAGTAAGATTCGCCAAGGTTTCTACATTTTAAAATAAATTTCCATCCTTAAAATCATCCCTGCTCTCCTGATTTAAGGTTCCACCTTCAATCAATTGATAAACCCAAGAAAGCTTTGGAAAAGATTGAATCTATGTTTGGTAAGCACAATATTATTCGAGCACAACAGTTAGAAAATCAAGTACTAACTTTAAGTCCAAGTGATTTTTCTTGCATTGAAGACTATCTATCTAAGTTTAAAACACTCAAAACTTTATGTGAAGAATGTAAGATAAAGATAGACGAAGATGGTTGCATCTATATTATTATTTCTAAGATAGGTAGTGCATATTCTATGTTTGTATCTACCTTTTATGCCATGCAAGAGGCTCCAGGGGTAGCTTGTCAAAAGCCCAGTCTTGAGAACTTTTGTGATGCTTTGATTAGAGAGCAACATAAGCTAGTACAACTTGGAGTGATCAGCACTGCAGGTATTGCCAACAAAGCCTTAGTTGTTCATCATAAAGAATAACCCAAGAATCCAAAGAAGAAACATCCTCGCCACAACAACAAGCAATATAAGGGTCCCAAACCCACCCAGACAGCTTCCGCTCCTAATGGAGACAAAGGAGAAAAATATAAAAATAAGAAGTCTAGCAGACATTGCAACTTTTGTGATAAAGATGGTCATGATGAGTCCAAATGTTTCAAGAAGATGGAAGATTTAGAAGTAGTGATGAAGAAGAACAACATCAATATTGATTCTACTTCTTCTTCTTCTTCTCGTAGACATGCACTTTCAACTTCTGGTTTCTCCTTCAATACAACTTCTACTTCTACTTCTAATGAGTGGATTATTGATTCTGGAGCATCTTATCATATGGCTAAGGATAGAGACATATTTTCTACTCTAAATGAATGTAACACAAAGAAAATATTTGTTGGTGATGATAGATCTCTTAGTGTTGAAGGATCCAGAATAGTTTAAGTAAAAAATGGTCATTTCAATGATGTATTATGTGTTCCAAGTCTTTCTTGTAACCTTCTATCAGTATATCAAATCAGTCATTCAGGTGAAGGTAAAACCGTAGAGTTTTCACCTCACCAAGTTGTAATCAAGGGTCTAAAATATCCTAAGCATGTTCTTGCAACTGGAATTGCTGATGATATTACCAAGTTGTACAAGTTTGACAACTTTGGGTCATCATCTTTTTCATTAGTTTTTGTTGCTCATAGCGATGACTTGAGAAAACTTTGGCATGAGTGGTTTGGTCATCTAAACTATCGCTCATTGCAGCAACTGTGTAATCAATGGATGGTGATTGGTCTTCCTCTTGTTTCATGCAAAGATGGTGTTTGTGTTGGTTGTGTTATAGACAAACATCATCGGGAAATTTTTGACAAACGTGCCTCTTGGCACGCCTTGGGTCCTTTGCATCTTGTTCACAGTGATTTGTGCGGTCCACTTTCTACTCCTTTTTCTGGGTGCAAGTATTTCTTAACCTTCATTGATGACTTTTCCAGACGTACTTGGGTTTACTTCTTAAAACTTAAGAGCAGAGTTTTTGACAATTTTTTGGCCTACAAGATCCCTGTAGAAAAGAAATATGGACATCAAATTCAAAGGTTAAGAACAGATAATGGAGGCGAATATGTGAACAATAATTTTGCAAGTTATTGCACTACACAGGGAATCCAAATGGAACACATTGTTCCATATACACCACAACAAAATGGCGTTGCTGAGAGAAAGAACCACACATTAAAAGAAATGGCTAATTGTATGATCCAATCTAAGGNNNNCCAATCTAAGGGATTAAGTCTAAAGTATTGGGCAGAAGCCATCAACTGTGAAAATTACATAGTAAATCACACTCCCACAAAGGCTCTTAAAAATATAACATTGGAAGAAGCTTGGACTAAAATTAAACCAGATATAAGTCACTTTCGTGTATTTGGAAATATAGCATGGGCTCACATTCCTGATGAGAAAAAGAAAACATTGCAACCTAAAAGTGAGAAGTGTATATTTGTTAGTTATTCTGAAGATGTCAAAGTTTATAGACTTCTTCAAACACATTGTAATGAAATTATTGTTAGAAGAGATGTTAAATTTGATAAAAATATCTTGACCTGCAAGCCTAATTCAACGTTTGTGCCTTCTTTGGCCTGCGATCCTAATTCGACGTTTGTGCCTTCTTTTGCATGCGAGCCATCTTCAGCGTTTGTGCCTTCTTCTATTCTAGTTTATTCTTCAAATGATGACAATGAGGATGAAAATCCACCTCCGCCTGCTCACCTTCCTCCAGATGAGTCCTTTGAACCTGAACCAACACTAGCTCCATCGTTTCCTAGATGAGTCCATTTAACGCGAGAAATAACTGGTGATCTTATCGATGAACCTTCAGATCAACGTCAGACATGTTCATAGTTCCAATGGGCGTCTTCTCTTTTGGCTCAAGTTTCAGAAACTCATGATCCAGAGACATTTGTAGAAGCTTCAGGTCATCCACATTGGGATACAACAATGAATGAAGAGTATATTTATTTAATGGAAAACGATACTTGGGATATTGTACCTATTCCAAAAGAAAGAAAACTTTTCAGATGTAAATGGGTCTATAGAACTAAGTATGCATCAGATGGAAGTGTTGAAAGACACAAGGGTCAGTTAGTTTCCAAAGGATTTTCCCAAGTTGATGGATTTTCCTTGTCCTTTATGTTGATGATCTTATCCTTACTAGTAGTGACTCAAAACTTTTAAACCATGTGAAAATGAGCCTTAAGAAGAAATTTGAAATGACAGACTTAGTTTTTTTTCACTATTTCCTTGGCCTCCAAGTTTTGCAAACTAATTAAGGAATTTTTCTTTCCCAATCTAAGTATGCTTGTGACCTTCTTCGTCGCTTTCACATGGATGATTGTAAACTATCCCCTTCTCCCTTCCAGTCTGGAGTCAATATTTCTTCCACCTATACTTCTCCCGATGTTGATGCCACCCTATACCGTCAATTAGTTGGCATCCTCTTATACTTGACTCATACTCGTCTTGATTTTTCCTTTGTTGTTGGTCTTGTTTCCTGCTATATGCAAACACCCCATGAAAGCCATTGGAAAGAAACTAAAAGGATACTTCGCTATGTCCATGGTACAATTCAGTTCGGGATACATTACAGTTCAAGGGGGACTCCTTTATTGGTTGGTCTCACTGATTCAGATTGGGTCGATGACTCTGATAATCAGAAGTCTACTGCAAGTTATGTTTTCAGCCTTGGTTCAAGACCTATTGCTTGGGCCTGTAAGAAACAAAAATATATTACACTTTCTTCAACAGAAGCAGAGTACTGAACAGTGGTAAATGCAAGTTAGGAAGCTGTGTGGCTTTGATAGATCCTTTCGGAGTTTGAATTCCAGTAGCAGCATCCGACCAGCCTTTAGTGCGACAATTAGAGTGCCATCAAGCTCGCCAAAGACCCAATTCAACATTAGTGTAGCAAACACACCGAGTTACACATTCACTTCATCAGAAATCTCAGTCATGATCAAGTTATTGAAGTGTTATTTTTCCCTATAGAAGATCAAGTTGCAGACATTTTCACAAAGTCTCTTACAAAAGTGAAGTTTTCCAAACTTCAATTTATGTTAGGAGTTCAAGAAGTTGTCATTAAGGGGGAATAAGCTCTAATGCCTCCTTCCTTCTCCTATTGTGTCACCATTGTAAATCCTTCAATCCTATCTCAAGTTGTTCTTAATGGGGAATGTTAGGATATTTAGACACTTAGGAGTTAGTTAAGATATACTTGGTCTAATGTGTCGTTAGGTAAAAGTTTGTGTATTAGTGTGTTTCTTTAGTATGCATTATTATGCATTTGTAGTTAGGAAATCCAACGGTCACGATATGTTCCTGACATAGAGTGATTTGACGGTTCATACTCTCCTCAATATTAATGGCCATTGATCTGTGGCTTAACACCTGATTGGTCCATGATCTCTCTTTAAAGAGCATGGAGGGTCATTTGTCAATGATCGATTGTGAGAAACTCTCTTGTAAAATCTCTCTGTAATCTTTTTCTTTGCATTAATAAATTGCTCCAAGTGGCCGCATTGGTTGGGGTCGTGGATGTTTCCCCATAGGGGTTTTACCACGTGAAAACATCGGTCTGTTGATATTTTATCTGGTTATGTGGGTGGTCATTGAAGGTGTTCGTCCTCTGTTGGAATACTTGTGTTGTCGAACAGTCAGGAAGAAGAAAAATACATCATCAGTAACACAACCAATGATGACCAGAATTCGATGCCGAAATAAAATATAATCATGTGTTGCTTTGTCAATTATTAGGCCATCAATTTGTCTAAATTTATTCATGTAGTATTTTTGGATAATTGGAAACATAGGTAAGTGAACTTGGAATCCGATACGATAAATCCTAGTATTAGACTTAGGATCTTTTTTCTATGTACTTCTTTCTGTTGAGGCCGCTGATCTTTTATAAATACAATATTAATCGTTTCTGTTAAAAAAAAAAAACTTCCCTTCGAACCATTAGTATAATATATATGTTGTAATAGTTATTAACGACCAATGGATCACAAAGGACTTATGGAGTAATGTTTCCCTTAAATATTATGTGCACATTCATTAGTTGAATGGTGAGTTATCATTATGTTTCCTTTATGAATAGATTTAGCTAGATGAGTTCATTTTAATGAAACTTAGTGATGTCACCTCTTTCATTTCTTCGTATATGAAAAAGTGGTTATTTTTAAAATTAATTTATATTTATTAATGAGTTAAATATGGTTGAGTATGAGCCCTCGGTGTGTAGAATAATTGGTGATGGGGTGTATCGTTAAGGCACTCCGTTATGTGAAATCATTGGTTCAAAACCCTAGACCTACCTTCTGTGTCACGCAAGGGATCGTGTTGGCATGCCTGGAGGTTAAAGTGGTAGCAATCAGATAACACGACACTATGTCACACGAGTACGTGCCCGACTAGTCGTTGATTACGCCACTCACAAAAAACAAGATGGTTGAGTATGATGATGGTGGTGGTTAATGTTCATTGAGGTTAAATTTGGTTTATGGGATCTTAAAAAAAGTAAGGAATTACTTAATTTGTTTTAAAATTGTATTTTTGTTCGAAAAGCATTAAGAGAAGTATTCCTAAACCACCAAATTTTTGATGAGTTAAAAGGTTAGGAAGGTCGGTATTGTAACAAATATTTTGAAATTGTGATTTAATGTGGGTGCATACCAGACATTTTAAGAAAAAATGATTTTCATCTTCAACCTTTTTAGTGTCGAAAAAATGACAATCTTTCAACCTACAACATTTTGGGAATTTTCCAATACCCTCTTTCACTATGGAGCTCCTGAGAGTTTATTCTTATAAAAGTTAATTGATGAGTAATACTGAAATTATTTCTAATTGTCAATGTAACCATTATTTTTCAGTTACTAACATAAGACCCAATTTTAGAGCCGGATGAAGCGAGACGGAAGGTCATCGCGGCTAGGGCCTAAACCCTAGCTTCCTCCGCTCTGGTTTTGATTGCAGGGGCGCGTCTTCATCTGTAGCAGCCGACCAGGGTTCCCCTTTGAATACAGGGCCACGGATCAGCGTATCAGTGTGTCCCACTCGCCTGCGTTTTGGAGTAGTGGCCTCTGCGACTTGCTCCGTCCTCTTGCTTGTTGGTGGTCGTCACCCTCTACGATGGCCCCAGATCCGTTTGCCGAGTTGGAAGAAGATCCTTTGGAAGCTTTCAAAACGTTAGTCCGCTCAGCAGGACCTAAATGCAAGCCTTCTCTCTCATCTAAGTTTGTTAAGAAGATGGAGGAGATCCCTTCTCTGGAGCTATCTCCAGAGGACCCCTGCAATCTTGCCCTCCTTCTAGCAGAAAAGGCCCTCATCGGAAAGTTTACGGGGTTATGGCCCAGCCCCAAAACTGTGGAGGCATGGATGGATGATCATTGGAAGATGCTGATACAGGGAAACGTTTCTCTGTGCGCAGTAGGCAAGGGTTTTTTTGTCTTCATCTTCACGAGGAAAGAGGACCGTGATCTAGTTTTCAGATCTGGACCCTATTTCATGGGGTCGAGAGGGTTGTTTTTATCCCCCTGGACTCTTGACTTCAATCCCGGAGCCAAGATCACAGCAGCCCCTGTTTGGGTTAGGCTACCTCATCTTCCCTTGCATCTCTGGGGGATAAGATCTCTGGAGGACATTGGAAATAAGCTTGGGCGTTTCCTGGACAGGGCGGAGCCGAAAGGGGATCAGTTTACCTGCGCTCGTATTTGTGTTGAGGTTAACCTTGAGAAAGGAATTTCGGAAGCCATTAAGCTTTCCCTGGGGGAATGGTGTCATATCCAAGAGCTGGACTATGAGCAGATTCCTTTTAAGTGCCTCTGGTGCCATGCTTACGGTCATTTCGCAAAAAGCTTCCCCAAAGCCTCTGAGGAGCCGGAACCAGTCAAAGAAGATGATTTTCATCCAGTAACTAACCGACGAAGGTAGCCAAGGCGAAAGGATCCACTAGCCCAGGCTCCAAAGGCCACTCATACGGCAGAGGCAACTCTAGAAAATAAAAACAGCTTTGATGCGCTGAAGGAAGATGAATCCCTAGATCCAGAAGCAACAACAGTTAAGGAAGATCCTCCGGCAGACGAAAGCCTTCCGGATCCCACCCCCCCAGAATCAATGGCAGCAAAAGAAACTCGGGCTTCAGCTCTGACACCTTCTGCGTCTGCAAGTCTGGCTGTTTCATCCCCCTCTGGTGGCTTTGTGGAAACTTCTGAACCAGAAGACAAATCAGCTCCGTCTCCACCCCTTACCCGAGGGCGAAGGACCAACAAAGCACGCAGAGAAAAGGAGGCGGCCTCCAACATTTGTTTAGGTTCTCATAAAAAGTTGGATCCCTACTTTAAGGGGAAAATTTCATCCCCCTCAGTTTAATGCTTTGCTTCTGTCTTCTACTATGCTCACAATTTGTGAGAATTTACTCATGTATGCAATTCTTGTCATTTTCTCGAATTAGCTCAAGAAGCAGATGGGATTGGTTTCCCAAGACATTCACAAGAAGGTTGGCAACACTGTTAGAGGTCACCAACCTTCTTCAGATTTGTAACTTTCTGATTCTGGCTTGCCACAAAGCCGATTAATGCAACATAACCGTTCTTGTAAAAAAAACCATTATTTTTTTATTAACTAAATCAAGTTCATAGTTATAACCAATATCTATTTATCAATTAAATTAAGTTCATAATTGTTAATATTTTTTTTATCATTTTATAATTAAAAGATAAAGGATTTTTAAAATGTTCACATAAACCAATTATGTAGGAAAGTAATTTGAGATTTTGTTAAGATATTTTCTTTTATATAGAGATTTATAACATTAAATTTATTCATCTTTTTCTTATTATTAATTTTTTTCTTACTGTTTGATCTTGTGAAGCACATGGTTCTAAACACTAAACAAATATATGAAATTAGTATAATCACATAATTTCAATGTGTTTCACTTTATATCTCTTTTTTCCATTAAAAAAAAATACTTATTTTTATTTAGAGATTAAATGAAATTTAGATACATGGCATTTCTACATAATGAAAAATAATTTTCAATTTTATAAATTTTCTCTTTTTTCTTTTTAATCTTGTGTTAATTTTTTGGACAAAGTTCTACGTTGAAATTATGAATTCAAATTTTCAGGATATATATGGAGAATTAATTCCTTATCAAAATATGTCAGATTCATGAAGTCTCTTCATTTCACTTAGTGGTGTTTCATTTACCACCGCCATGTTCGAGGGGGGGAGGCCTAATAATATTGTTTCTTCTTTATCCACTTGGAGAAAATTTGATTCCTCAAGCTACATTTCTGGATAGACATTTTTATCCTTCATTGATCCCATTGTTGTTTGGTTTTTTGCAGTCTGATCATCTTCAACATCTGAGTATGGTTGCTCACATAATTGCTAATGTTTTGGTTTAGTTTTTTTATCATTTGTTTCTTTTTAAGTGACCTCATGCTTGGAGACCTTTGTTGATATTGATCTCAATATAGATTTGAGTGAAGAAACTCAACTTAATCCACTCAAGATCCATTTTTAAGTCATTATCTAAGGTATTCTAGATATTTTCAAAAACTAAAAAATGTTAAACTGTAGAGGTAGCTTTGGGAGACAAACAAAGAAAAACATTTTTGGTAATAAAGATAGAAATGTGGTCAAAATTTGGGAACCATGGGTTAAAACAAATACCCTCTCTTCTACCTAACCAAGGACTCTCTTCAAAAAAATTCATAGGAAAACCAATTCATAAGAAACTACCTGAGCAATTTTGTCATATTATGATTAGAGCTTAGCTCCACAAGTCCATGTTCACCCAAGATTCCCACAAACAATGTTTTTATTTATTTATTGTATAACTAATCTCGACTTTCCAAAATAGTGATAGATTATAGTCTTGATATTCAATGTTTAAGGGAATCCTTCCAAGTTTAACTTATCATACCTTTTTTTTCCTTGGAAAATAGATCCCATGAAATCTTTGGGCACTTGTGAGGATGGTACCCATTGTAAAGTGAGTCATGTAGACTAGTATACACTACCATGGTAGGGACATTGAGTGAGGCTCACATATGCATAGGCAACTAGCTCGAGGACTTGACCTTGAAATCTTCTACTAGTTATTCACAACTCTCAACCATTCAAACTAGCCCATCAATCTTAACACATCTTACCTACTCAAAGGAAGTAGTTTATATATATATATATATATAATTTGAATACATTGTTTCAAATAGAGTTAGTCATGAGATCTTTGATTTTAGTTTAATTGAGGTTTTTATATTATTCAACTTCTTTATAGATTATAAATTATTATTATAATTGGTGGTTGAGTCATTTCCCATCTAAATATTATTTAAAAGAAAAAATAACATTCAATTTTCTTTTATATAATTAAAAAAATAATTTCAAAAAATTGATAATAATCTAAAAATAGTAAAAAAAAATAATTTTAAAAAATTGATAATAATCTAAAAATAGATATTAATCAAGTAATGAAATTTATCTTTTTCTTAATTTTTTTATTAATATTTTATTAATATTATATTTCACATTTGTAAACTTACATAAATAATTATTTTTAGTATCTCAACTAAGATATATAATAAATTATATAAATTGTTATTTTTATAAATTTACACTTATGTACATTAAGTGTTTTTTGTTAAATAACAACATATTAATAATAATAGTGAATTGACACTATGTACATTAAATGCTTATTTTAAATAATAACATATTAATAATAGAGTGAATACATAAACTCATTTTTCTTTTTTCCTTTAAAGTCAAACAAAATTCCTTTGAAAAATTCTCATCTAAGATATGTGTGGTCTTATAGAAATTATAATTTCTTTTCTTTGGAATGTGGATAGAAACTATAATTTAAAATGTTAATTGGGTTTAATTTGGATGGTTGGGTTGAATGATTGTTATTCTTATCCAAATTCAATTCTCATAAATTAAATGTTGAACTCATTTAAAAATATACTATAAATACATGAAAAGTTTTTTTAAATTATCTAATTTATTAAAAATAAAAACAAGATATAAGTTCTTGGTGTTGAGTGGGCCTAATGGTTAAGAACATGTGTTTCCTCTTAAGAGGTCACAGGTTCAAATCCAGAGGGGGGTAGGGTATGTATACCTTCGTAGACTTTACCAGTCAAATCGTTGGACGGAGGGGGGTCCCTTGTCCCACAAACAAGGGGGTCTCATACACCAATTTGGTGTGCTGGCTTGGTCATGACCTTAAAAATAGATTATTATTATTATTATTATTATTATTATTATATAGTATTTAATATTATGTATGTTGGGTTATATATGATTAAAGTATGTCAAAGGCATATCTTAGTGTTAGGTTTTGTAGAATACCTATCAACTGGTTGACAAGTTTTCTAAAATCACCCTTTTGATCAAAACCTGTCAACCAAATCACCTTAAAATTTGTCCACCATACCACCTTATCACTCCATTTGTCACCTTATCACTCCAGTTGTCACTTTGTTGGCCGACCTATTCTTTGAGACGACTACGACACACCTCCTCCTCCACAGACATGTTATTCACGCAAAATCCTAATATCAGTCACCGCCCTCCATTCACGCAACATCCTCACAACATACTCTGTATGTACTCCTCACGTCGCACTCCAATCACATTTTTCTATCACAAAAAATTATACGAGGGGAGCTCGACAGTTCTGTTTGAGAACTGTTGAGTTCCATTGAAGGAACTCACGGAAGCTTTGGGAAACCTTGGCCAAAAATAATCCGAATTTTAGTGATTTATTGTTGTATTATTTAAGCTTTTGATCTTCAATAAAGAATGGCTAGCAGTGATGAGCAGCGCGAGCCACTGTTGAGGAAGGATGTTAAGTATTATGATAATTTTCTAGGCTACGAGGTGGAGGAATGCAAGGAAAAGAAATACCTCACCACTTTGGACCTCCATTCAAACCACCTCATAGGGCCTATAGCCTCCGTATTCACCATCAATCGTCGGTTTCCTGATGGAAATTTATGAATCCTGGACTTGTCCCACAACAGATTCACTGGTTCAATACCTCCTAATGTAGGTGATCAGAGTAGCATGGAGAAGCTAGTTCTGTCGCACAATTCTCTTAGCGGGGTGGTACCCTCTTCAGTCGGCATGATGAAACAATTGAAGGCCCTGGATCTCGACAACAATACACTGTTCAAAAACATACCCAGTACACTGGGAAGTTTGGCACAACTGAAGATTCTGAAGCTGAATGAAAATCGCTTGATCATAGAAATCCCCAATGAGTTTCTGAATCTCACATCTTTGTTGCAACTGAACTTGTCTCATAATTCCCTGTCAGAAAGAATCCCACATGGGATCCCACTTCGAAGGTTTTCGATATCCTCCTACACTGATAACAATGGACTTTGTGGAGATCCTCTTCCTCCATGTTCTTCCAAAGTTCGAGATTTGAACCCATGACAGTTTTTTGGATTCTTTTGGTTTTCGTGTTATCTGGGAGCTGCCACTGCACATGTCTCTATTGTCACATCGCTTGTAAACAATGTCTCTAATGTCGTGTCACTTGTAAACAAATTTTTTAATGGATGCTAGAAGAGAGTAATGAAAATCCAAATATCCTCTGCCATTGTTTTGGTAGGTAGTCTATTGAGTTTGTAGTCATAGAAAAGTACAACTTACTCAAATGAAAAACGATATATTGAGAATCAGGCTTCCCGATATGGAGATAAGAAGCTTATTGTTCTTTTTGTCTCTGTAACCAGAAAATTTTCAATAATGTCTTAATATACTTTGTATTACCATACAAAATTTCTGAGAATTATTTAGTATTCTAAAATTTTGAAACGAATTTCTGTGTGGTTTGGTCTCAAGAATAATCTTGATAGGTTTTTTTCTATGATTGAGGTTGAGTAGAGAGACACATTCTACAACCCAGTATTAAGTCAATGGCTCAGTGTATTTGGTGATGGTTCAATGTATTTGGCCAAGGATATCTTTTAAGTTTCAAGTGTTTAGACCCATCACTTAAAATAAAATTTAGTTTTTATTTGATAATAATAATAATTATCTTTAATTTGTATTCATAATGTGTATTGGTTTTTTTTCTAAAAATGCTTTATTATAATTTAATTTTTAATGGATAATTATGATAATTATCTTTAATTTTTGTTCATGAATGTGGATCAATCCATTATCATTATTTAAGGAAATTTTGTTATCTAAAATGATTTATTGGTAGTTTATAAGAGGATGAAATGTTTATAGATTTTGACTATAACCTTTTTTAGAAGATGAGCTTTTAGTCATTCAAAACAATTTTAAATCTTACTTTATGATTAAAAAATGATTTCAACTTAAATAATATTTCCAAGAAAATAAATGTCTTACTCATCACTCAAGTTGACATCTAACTTACAAAATATTAATACTAACCTAAAATTTATAATTACAACCAATGAAATTTAATATATATGTATTCTCATACATAACTAAATACTAACCGATTAACTTCTTATGAATATAAAGTATGGTAAAATAGGGTAAAATTTTAAAATATTTTGTTTATTAATAATGTGAAATGGATATATCTGAAAATTTGAAGACAAGTATTAGATCTTAGTGGACGTTAATCATCATCATAAAACATATTGGACATTATAGAAGTCTCATATATTTTATTTATTAAAAATAATATTATAATATTGGTGTTATATTTTGGTATTTATTTTATTTTATTAACAAATTTATAAGCTGGGAAAAAGTCAAGAAATTGATTCTAGAAGGCGCCTTTCAAATTAGAGACGTAGCTACCCAAAATATTTCCTTGGGGGCCAAACTTTTGTGGAACTTAATCTCCGGCAAATCCTCCTGGAGCAAGAAAGTCCTGTGGAAAAAATACTTTCTGGGGAAGCGTATTATATGCCTAGAACGGCTATCGAAAGTTCTCAGAGGCTCGTCAACTCTCACACTCTATCTTAGGGCCTTAGATCACTTCAAGTCCAATCTAACTTGGATCCCTGGCAACGAGAAATGTATAAGGGTCTGGGAGGACTCAATTTTAGGGGAACCATCGATTGACCACCATGAAGTCTTGAATAATATAAAATCCTGGCTCCACTCCAATAACCAACTCTCACTATGGGACATCTCTAGATGGGAAGTGAACAAGGCAGGCAATTGGAAAGAATGGGACCTGTGGAACTATCCAGAAAGACTTGAAAATGAAGCCATAATTCTACTTGAGAAGCTGCAAGGGAAAGCACCCTTGAAAGCCTCAACCAAGGACAAAAGAGGTTGGGTCACAACCATTGGAAATTACTCTGCAACCGCAGGATACAAGGTTCTTCAGGCAATTCCATACATTCCCCCAGATCCAACGCTATGGAAGACCATATGGTCCCACAAGTAGATCCCCAAAATCAACATGTTCACTTGGACGATGGCACATAAAAGCATTCTGACAAGTGAAAATTTAAGAAGAAGAGGTTGACAAGGCCCCTCAAGATGCCCTTTTTGCATGACTGAAGAAGAAACTACTGACCATCTGCTACTCAATTTCCCCTATGCAAAAGAGGTATGGGAGACTGTTGTAAATCTTGGTCTAGACAAATTTACTCTGCCCTCTAACACATTGGATCTCCTAAGCAGCTGGGTGAATCGCTCTCCATTCTCCATGAGAAAAAAGGATCTCCTCAAAACAAGTTGGATGTGGTTTCCCAAATTTGTAATGTGGAAAATCTGGTTGGAAAGAAATAATAGGATTTTCAATGAGAAAAACAACAACCCAATCCAAGTGGTAACGAAGAGAAAGGCACTTCTGAGCGAGGCACTAGATGCTCAGACCAAGATCTGGAATGTAGACAATTTGGAATCTAATGAAGATCAATGGCTAAAGAGCTTGTTCCAAACCATCAACACCAATTATCCACCAAGTCAGTCCCGAGAGCAAGATGGGAAATTAGGTTGGAAGAACAAGACTTCATTAAGTGGAGGACCACTCTAGAAAATCACAATTTTTGTTTTGACGGAGCTTCGAAAGGAAACCCAGGGGAAGCTAGTGGGGGTGGGATCCTCCTAGGTCCTTCGGGCATGCTGGAGGTATCCTACTCTTGGAGGCTGGGACTTGATTCCAACAACATGGCAGAGGTGCTCACCCTCTGGCAGGGTCTTAGGCTAGTTGTCGCCAGAAACATTTAGAACTTGGTGGTCTTTGGAGACTCTAGGGTAATCATCCAGGCTCTAAAGACGCGAAGGAGGCCAAACAATCTCAAACTAGGAAAAATTCTCAGGAAACTAACCCTTCTTCTGCATATTTTCAAGGAGGTCAACTTCTATCACATCTTATGGGGGATAAATGCTCAAGCAGACTCTGAAGCAAATAAAGGAGCGACCATGAGCAAGGCCACAATAATAGTGAACGA
The DNA here is from genome assembly GCA_900067695.1 of Picea abies. NCBI lineage: Eukaryota > Viridiplantae > Streptophyta > Pinopsida > Pinales > Pinaceae > Picea > Picea abies. The sequence goes on along the minus strand of CBVK0100043424.1, from coordinate 13,636 downwards.
TGTTGAAATGCATGCACTCATCCTCTAGAAGTAGAGATTCCCAAAGAGGAAAACCATACCCTCAGATGAACCATTGGAAACTTCTTGTCAGAACGATCACTCATTCCTCTGCAGGCAGATACCTGAATCTAAGGTCAATTCTCATGCAAGATCCAACACCTGGTGTTTGTCAGTACCCCTTCTGGTCAAAGCCAGGAAAGGAGGATGGGGGTCCTTCCAAGGGGCCAAGAATCATGTGAAGATTATGCACGCATGGCTATTTCTTCGGCCGAGACATCAAGAGAGTTAGGAGCGTTCATCCAAGGCCAAGCTCAAGAAGCATATCGAGCGTTGAGAACTCATAGAACTCTCACTTGACTTCAATGACCTCCAGCTCTAAGCCCAGGCCAACACTGGAAGAAAGGATGGGAGAGATGCAAATGGAGCTCATCAAGCTGAAGGTCGTGGTCAGGGAGCAAGCAAGGATCATGATGAACAAGGACATCGTCGGAGAACAAAGATGTGAACTTCTTGTCTAAGATCTCAAAAACCTGCGCGAGGAACTCTCATCCGACTCGGATGCCCAATTCAAGGATGTTGCCAATGTGCATGGAAATTTTAGGAATCGCCTAAGCAGACTTGAAGCCAAAAGGGATAAGTTGTCCGAAGAATGGGCCAAAAATAAGACTATGTAGGTGAAGAAAGACGAGGAGAAAAAAATCATTTAATGTCCTAGGCTCCTATAACTGGGACTTTGGCTCACCTAGGAAAGTCAAACCCTGAACTTCGGCTATTAGTCTTAGTGGATTTCTTAAGTTGTAAAGCACCTGATAGTTGGTTTGTCGGCCCTTAATACAAATTAGCCGTTATTGTAAAAAAATTATTAAATTTTAATGTATTTTTTATTTTAAATATATATATTTTATTGATTGAAATAAAAATAATTCCAATAAAATTATAAAATAACAAATTTATCACAATATTAGTTTTATATATTAAAAAGAAAATACCACATGTAATAATGAAAAACTTATATATATAATAATAAATAATGGATGTCATGTGGGTATTATTTTAATTACAAGTCATGTCCCCTAACACGTGCAAGGAGGTTATTATATAAATTTTATAAATCCAAGTGTATCAGAAATATTTAAATAACCTTCTTGATCCACGTTAATGAATACCAATAAAATTATCAAAAATTGTGTATGTGCAACCTGTAGGTAACTTTCAACTTTTTAGGGTTAACAAAGATTAAACATTTTCAGTTATAAATTTTTCATCATTTAAAATGAGTTTAATTCACCAACATTAATTAACTCACTGCCTCTGCGGCACTATTGCACTGCCTTCTCTTTGCTTCCATCTGACGTTAATTAACTCACCGCGTCTACATCACTGCTACACCACCTTCGCTGGTGTTGGCATCTTTGAATACGAGTTACAATGAAGTTTATGTGGGGGAATATAATTATATGTGCTCTAAGTAGAAGGATGTGAACTGCCCATCTTTATGTTGACACTACAAAATTTTGAGTTCTTTTCTCTGGCAATTGGAGATTATTTCTCTTGTGGTGTCTCTTCTCATACTTTAAATATTGTTTGTTGGGGATCGAATTACCCTACAAATTTGGCGTTGACTGGTTTAATCTAAAGGGCCACAAAAAGTTGGGGATGCTAAAAGGAAATAACCAGTGGCAAGGGGAATTAGGGTATATCTCACTCTTTCATAGAACTTTAGGGTTTTGTTACTGAATGGGGTGGGATCAGGTACACGGTCCTAACTGTTCTCTAAGAATAGGGACTCTTTCTTATTCATCCCCCGCACATGCCTTCACGTTAGAGGAGAAGGACGAGTTCTTGGAGGAACCCTTAGCATAAATTATGGGTTTTATTCCGTAGTTGGACTATGGTTGTCGTTTGTTATAATGAGAATTTTGATAAATTGTTGAGATTCATTTCACAATTATACTAGGGGATTGCTTATTTCCACAACCATGGTATGATGCATAGATGTGCATATTTGTTTGTCGTCTATTTTTTATTTATTTCGTAGAACTCCAAGGCCTTGTTACTGAGTGGGGCAAGATTGGGTACACAATCCCAACCGTTGTCCAAGAAGAGGGATTCTTTCTTATACATACCCTGCACGGGATTTCACATTAGAGAAGGAAGGGTTCTTGGAGGAAGCCTCAACATAAATTATAGGTTCTATTCGAGAGTTGTATCTGTATATATACGATATTTGCTATTTTCTTGTAAATTATAGCTTTTTTGGGGGCTTTATGGTTAGCATTTGATAAAGTGAAATTTCTGATGAATAGACAAAGCTTCAAGTTTTTATGCAAATATATGTTTTTCATATATATTTTTTACTAAGATACTTTTGTACATTATGGAGATGCAAAATGCCTTGAAGGTGTGTGAAACACAAACTCTTCTCCTCTTAAAATATAATGTATTTTAGGCGATTGTAGATTTTTTTTTTTTAATGAGTATTTCTGTTCTTTTTCGTTTTACAATTTTCTATCTTTTAATTTATTCCAACACAGTAGATTGCATATTCTGTTTTGAATTGCAATTTTCCTTTACCCTGAAACGAAAAGTGTGTGTGATACGCCCTCTTTTATAATTTAGTGATGTGTATTTTGTAGTTTGATTCAATATGGTGCAAGTGCGGTGTCAAATGTTTTTATAAACATAAAAAACTAATGTTCTAGTAGAGTGGTTTTAACACACGACCACAACTACAGTGACTTCTCATATATGGAGAAACCACTTGTGTCTTTCTACGATCAAATGGAAATGGAATAAACTATATTCAAATCATATGAAGACCTCATATTTAGAATTGATTTCTTCTCGCAGTTTTTGAAGTGCAAACAATGTGCAACATAAACATCACTTACAACAAGAGTTGGTCATGGCATCATCTTGAAGATTGTATTTGCCAATTTTAGTATGTGTAGACTCTGTTTCAAGGCCTTTTATGACTTTCTTAGAATCTCATGAGTCGTTTATTCGTTAAGAGTACCTTTGGCATTGTTGTCACTAGAATATATATATAAGGGGGAAGATAGTTTGGACTTTTGGCTTATTTTAGCCATATTTTCAAGGTCATTTGTAGGAGGTAATAAAAAATCACACTAATTTATCAACAATACGTTAAGCATCTTCTTTATTATAGTGTTGTAGAATGTCTTTTGTTGTGTAATAAATGAAATTCAAGGTGGATATATGGAATGGTACTCTTTTATGATAACTTTAAATAAATTTAATTTTAAATGAATATAATACAAGTTGGATCCTAAGAAGTTCTGGAGCCAAATTCTAAAACACAATACTAAAGAAAATAATAGGATTCCCTTAAGGGACTGGAATTCCTACCTTAAAAGTCTTTATGAGTTCCCTAATGCCATGGAAACCATTCCTATTGTCCCTACAAAGGAAGAAGTTTTTTCTTTGGATGACATAGAGTTTGGGGTTAAGAGGCTCGCAAATGGGAAAGCTAAGGACATTGAAAGCTACCAAGCTGAAATTTTTAAAATCGGAGGGCCAATCCTCATCCCTCACATACACAAGCTCTTCAATTTAGCAATCAAGAAGGGCTTCCCTAAACCCTGGACACAAAGCCTCATTGTTCCTATTTTTAAAAATGGGGATAGAAACATTCCCTCTAATTATAGGACCATTATGATTGGCCCGATTTTATCCAAGCTTTATGGAATTATTTTGGAAAAGAAGAGTAGCCTTTGGCTAGAAAGTCATGGTAAAAGAGATAAAGCCCAGGTCGGGTTTAGGAGATATCATTCAACTATTGACCATGGTGTTACCTTTAGGATCATTGCAGAGGAGTTCCGCAATACTAAAACCAATATTTTTTGTTGTTTTGATGACTTTAGAAAAGTTTTTGACATGGTTCCTAGGAAAAAACTTTGGAATAGGTTGGAAGAGATAAAAGTGCCTCTTGAGTTGAGGACTGTTGCAAAAAGGATGTATGAGAACATTATTTCTAAGTTTAAAAACATTGAGGGTTGTTCAAAAGAGATTAACTTCAATATCAGAGTCAAACAAGGTTGTCCCTTGTCCCCTAACCTTTTTGGCATTTACATTGACAAGTTAGAAGAATGCTTGGAAAAAGAAGGTTGTGTCGGCCCTACTCTCACTGGTATAGTCATCAATCTTCTTCTTTGTGCCAATGATATCATTCTTATGGCAAGGAGTCCCCATGATCTTGAAAACCAACTAAGAATCATCATGGATTTTTTCTCCAATATGGGTATGACTCTTAATACTGATAAGACTAAGGTCATGATTATTAAATCCAATAAGATCCCTTGTGATACCTTTGTATATGAAAATAAAAACTTGGAGGAAGTGAATTCATACAAAAATCTTGGAATTGATATTCACCACAAGCTCAATTGGAATTATAGCATTGAGAAAAGGATTATTGGGGGATGGAAATCTTACTATGGGCTTGCAAACAATTGTAAATCAATCGATCTTTGGAGTTGGTATAAGAAGAAACTCCTCTTTGAGACTCTTGTTACACCTGTTATTATTTATGGATGTGAAGTCTGGGATTGTAGTATCTCTCATGAATCCTGGAGAAATATAGAGCAAATACAAAATAATTTTATAACCTATAATCTCAAAATTAAAGGAAATACGCCCTATCCCATCCTCCTCTTAGAAACAAGCCTCTCCCCCATTGAGAGCATGGCTATGACTAGATACCTAATGTATAAGAATAAGTTAAACAATATGGAAGACAAGAGGCTACCTAAATTTGCTTCAAAATCAAGTCATAACCACCATCTACTCAAGCGAGGATGGCATAAAGATGCTTGGTCTTGGCTAAACTATTGGGGAATCATGGAAGAAACCATTTTGCAGAAAAAATATACTATTAAAAAAAACATCAAATCAAAATTTAAAGAGAAAATGTGTTGTGATAAAGAGTTAAAGGAAAAAAGAAATTTAAGGTATTATAAAGATGTAATCAACCCTAATCTAGAAGATCAAAATTATCTATTTGTTTTGCCAAGTGTAAAGAAAAAAATAAGCATTGCTAAGATAAGAACAAATTCTCACGAGCTCCATAGTGAAACTAGGCATTGGTTAAGATAAGAACAAATTCTCACGAGCTCCATAGTGAAACTAGGCATTGGTCAATTCCTAAAACGCCATGGGATGAAAGAGTGTGTCACATTTGTGACACTAAGAAGGTTGAAGATGAAAAACAATTTCTCTTAGATAGTCCATCCTATACCCATATTAGATCTCATTTTCAAAATATTTATCACACTACCGACCTTCCTAACATCTTAACTCAACAAAAGTATGGTGATCTTGGAAATCTTCTCTTAATGATTTTCGAGCACAAAAACAAAATTCTAACGAATCACAAGTAATCACTTACCCTCTTAAGGTCTGATAGACCAATTCGGTCGTAGTGGACGTTAATCATCATCATCATCAATATAATATAATATAATAATAATAATAATAATAATAATAATATATTTTTATGGTCACGAGACACCAAATTGGTGTATGAGACTCCATCCACCCAACGATTTTACATACCCCCATTGTAAAATATATTTTGTTATTATTTAATAAATTTAATTTGAAATTAATATTATGAACTGTGGAATAGATTTATTTATATAATAAATATGGTTTTTAAATAAATGAATAAGTATATGATATTTCATGATTTATTATTAAATTTCCAAAATTATGAAAAATAGTGTTATAAAAATGATTTGAAATTTTAATAAAATTTGTAAATATAAATTAAATTTTTTGTATAATTTAATTAAAGATATCATATAAAGATATATTGTAAACATTCAAATTAATTTTGTAAGTTAACTGTAAAAGAGTTTGCATAACTACTATTATAATTAATCTATTTTTTTAATTGGCATATACAAAATATTATTGTCGTAATAACTTGGCTGTATATATTTTTATGCAAAATGAATTTTTTTTTTAAGATGGTTGTAAGATCTTTGAATGAATATTTCAAATATATTTAATGTAGAATATTGCAGAATGGTTGTAAGATTTTTGAATGAATGTATAGAATATGACAACATTTCAAATATATTTATTATGTAATATAAAATATATTTATTTTGTAATATAATTTGGCACTATGTGATATATGTATTATTAATGCAAACCACATGAGTTGTGTCAATAATGGAAATTTTATAACATGTACTAATGAATGACGAAACTTTAATTATGACTGATAAAAAACGTTCTCAAAAACCATGTAATAACTTTAAAAACTATGGATTTTAAACATTGTCAAAGTGAATTCTCATGAATGTGATTACAAAGTATATCTATCATACAAACTTGTCATGCCAAGCATTATCACATGTGTCAAGCATTATCACATGAGGTTGTTAGAGTTGTTTTCAAGGTTATGCTTATTTGGTAAACTTAGGAAATAAAAAGTAAATATAGATCTTGAAAATGCCAAACTTAGTTCTCTCTTATAAGGTACCCACATTGTTTTGTCCTTATTCTTAAAGGTTGTATAATAAAATTTATGTGTGCTTACAATGTGGAAATAAGACTTTTCCTCTAGATTCTTGAAATCATCTATTTAGAAAAAGTAAGGCAAACATAGGTGATATGATGAATAATTATTGCAAGTTATAAATACATATTCTCTCTCTTTCAATATTCACAAAATATTGTCTCTCTCTATGTGATGTAGGTGATATGATGAATAATTATCTGCAAGTCATAAATACATATTCTCTCTCTTTCAATATTCACAAAACATTGTTTCTCTCTTTTCACTCATTTATATTTGGAAATAAAGTTCTATTTTCAATCATTTATATTTGGAAATAAAGTAATAACCCATTGTTTCAATATTTTCAATTATATTTTCATCAAATTCATGACATATTGGTTTTTTTATTAGCAAAGCCTTGCAGGAGAAAACAATGAGTGTACATAACTTTTAATAAACACTATTATCTTTAAAATATTATGTGCTTATTGTTGAATGGTACGTGGAGGATAGAACTAAAGATATCCAACAACTAGGTGAAGATAAGCAAGATTTTAAAAATGGTCACGTTGTACAGTTGCTCAGGAAGGTTGTCAGTAGGGAGGTTGGACACTTGTTGAGAGTTGTACAGATGGAACATAAAATCTCGGTAGGTTGACTTTGCAAAGAGAATGTCAAAATCCTCCAAGTGAGTTGTACTTGAATTGTTTAATATGTTCCATTTTAGTCTTCATTTCTTTTACAATGTTTGAAACACCACTTTCATAATAATCTATTTGTTACTTCTGGTTATCTATCAAATATAACTCAATTCCAAATTGAATGATAGTAAGTTTGTAATTTCTAAATACTACATATAATATAAAAATAAATAAAAAATATTATAAACTTGTTCATATTATTACATAAATAACATTAAACTTATTATATATTAAATTTTATAAATTTATTATATATAAATTCTATATAAGAAAAATATAACCTTGTCTATATTATTATTATATTATTATTAGATAAATAACATTACATTTATTATATATTAAATTTTATAAACTTATTTTATATTAAATTTTATAACACTATTATTACATATTAAATTTTATAAACTTAATATATATTAAATTTTATAATATTATTGTCTTATATTAATCATATATATAAGATTTTATCTTTAAATTTTTATGTTTGTAGTATTAAATGTGATATATTTTAAATATAACTATATAAATATTATATATGAAAGAAATATAAATTTAAAATAAGTATTTAGAGATATGTATCGAGGGGAATATAGATGGTGTTTTAGAGGCTTTATGTAAGGTCTTTGCTTATGGATAGTAGTGGGTAGAAAGGGTTGAAGTAAAAGGTTGCAATGTGATAGTAGTGGGCACATTGTTTAGGTGAGTAGAAAAGATTGAGGTAAAAAGTTACAATGTCGAACATTATTTGCCTACCCAATGAACTAAGTGATGAAACCTCCTTCAAATTACTTCGGCATTCTCATTCTCGACTTAAGAGATATGCTAGTTTAAAGTAATTTGAAATGAACGTTGTACACCCACCATGGTAGTCGAGTATTGATTCCTCGCCAAAAATTAAGTGGTATTACCATGTACATAGTCCTTTTTTTTTTCCAAAAAAAATTACTCGAATTTATATAGCGTATAAATTCATTTACATCAGAATACTGCAACGAGTGTTGGGACAGCAAGCACTTACAATAATGCCCATACAATCCGTATTCGGCAAGTTCAACAGAACTAGGAATAGCAAGCAAGACTAAGACAACAAGACTTCAAAATTTTGACAAAGCACAGTTCAGATTCGGAGGTAGTGATACTAGCTGAAGTACCGGTCAGCAGACTGCCTCATTCAAAAATGTTAATAGAGGTTATGGGACTCTCGGCTCCTCTATCGCAGTGACAGACTGAGAGCCTCCCTATCACTGTTGTTAAGGCCCTCTTAGAAAGAGCATCAGCTGCCCTATTGAGGGATCGGGGAACATGGAGAAAGTTTATGTTGGAGAAGCGTAGAGAGAGATCTCTCGCTTTTTGCATCCAGCCTTCTAACTGGATGGAGTGGAGCCTTCTCTTTTTAGAAATCCAGTCAATAATAACTCTAGAGTCGCCCTGGACGTGTAAGTGATACATAGACCATAAGGCAGCGAGAGCGAGCGTGGCCCATAAACCCATGAGCTCTGCTTTTGTATTCGTCCCGGCTCCACAGTTGATGTACCAATTTGTAATTCTGGATGGATGAGTTCTGAATGTACCTCCCGCTCCACAACAAGAACCATTTGAAAGAGCATCTCCGTCAAAGAAGGCAATGGTGTGACCCTCAGCTAAGTCAAAAGCAATGGCTCGATTTGGGAAGCATCTGACCGAGATCGATTTCCAGTTGAAGGAGACCAAAATCTTATTGATGACCTTCGGTAAAGATGGCAGGCTATCCTCGAAGATCACACTGTTTCTCTCCAGCCATAATTGCCAGTAAGTGTGAATCGCCAAGCTTGGAGGGGCCACTTTATGTGCATACCAATTGGAGAAGCAAATCGATAAGTTGGAGCCACACCAGTCTATCGAAATGGAAAAATGTTGTAATAAAACATTCCATACCGCTCTGGTAAATGGACAGTGAATCATGAGGTGGGGTAGATCCTCGGAAGACTTTTTGCATAGTGAACAGAAGCCCGGCCCCTCCCACCCTCGCCTTTGAAGTGCCTCCCAAGTAAGAATACGATCTTTGCCAGCTAACTAGAAAAATAATTTCAGTTTGAGGGGCACATTGTAGTTCCATAACTATTTGGTCCACAGCTTGTCTACATCGGCGATATGCTGGAGTTGAAGGGCTGTATATAAATTTTTAACTGAGATGGCACCCGAAGTATCACCGCCGGCCCACACTAATGAATCCAGTTCGGCTGATAGAGAGATCCCTGCACTCTTTAAAGCAGTGGTGAAATGATTCCACTCAGTGGCGATCGGTTCTCCCAAGGCGAGGTCGCTGCTAGTCAACCAAGCATCCGACAGAGGGGACGCACCAGTCAATACTCTGGCGTGTGCAAGTGCAGTTATGTTGTGGGTCTAAAGGTGGAGTCTCAGCGCAGATGAGAGAATAGAGAAATCCCCCAGTCCAAGTATCATATCCCTGCCGATTTGAATCTCAGTACCCTCTCCAGGCCTCCATCGGAGCCAGTGGAGAATAATCTGAGAAGATGCCACCAGGCCTTTCCAGTAAGGTGAGGCACGCTTCAGCAGGAAAAGAGGCTTTCGTAGCCAATGGATGAGCGGCATGGAATCCAGATACTTATCAAGGATGATCTGGTGACAAATACTGACTTGAGAGACAACTCTCCAGAAGTTGCTGGCTAGTAGTGCCACATTGAAGGTAGAGAGATTTTTGAGGCCCCATCCCCCCGCCCCTCGAGGTTTTGACAGGTACTGCCAGCTGCTCAGATGAATACGATGTGAGTCAGCTTGTCCACTCCATAGGAAATTAAATGCTAATTTGCGAAGAGTAGAAATAATTTTTTGTGGGATCCTCTCCAGCATCATCCAATAAACAGCTAGGCTCTCAAGAACTGATTTTACTAGGATGAGCCGACCTCCCAATGACAACCATTTATGGCACCAGAAGCCAATTTTCCTTTCAAAAGTAGTCACAAGCCACATCCAATCACTCGGGGAAGAGGCTCCCATTTTCATTCGGAAGCCCAAATAGATGAAGCCTTCACTTAGATGTTTAAAAGTTAGAGGGATGGAACCTTTAAGGTTATGGAGTTCTGAATCTCTAAGACCCCAGTAGTGAACTGTGGATTTTGAGTGGTTGATGGACAAACCTGAGACTGTACTAAATCGTTGGAGTACCTCAAGTATGATCAGCCATTCCTCAGGATCTACTTTGGACAATAAAAGTACATCATCTACAAACATCAAATGGACAATCTTCATGAGCTTTGATACCTTTATTCCAGAAATTTTATGCTCAGAGAAGCTTTTTGTGAGAAGAATACTGAGTGCTTCCATAATCAATATAAAGAGATATGGGGAGAGTGGACATCCCTGACGAAGTCCCCTCTCGCATATGAAGAAAGTGGAAGGTTCCCCATTAATCAACACAGCGATATTGGCACTAGAAACACAAGAAAGAGTCCAAGTAATAAACCTTTCTCCAAAACCCACGGAGTGGAGGATAAGTCTCAAGAAATCCCAGTCCACGCAGTCAAAAGCTTTTTTGAGATCCAGTTTCATGACCAGCGCCTTTAGATTTTTCTACTTGATGCTGTGTAGACATTCATGGGCTGCATCGATTGCATCTTGTATTCTTCTGCCTTTCAAGAATCCCAATTGTTCCGCAGAGAGGCTTCTACCAAGAAAAGGTTTAATTCTGTTTGAGATTACCTTTGAGATAATCTTGTAAATGAGATTACAAAGGGAAATCGGTCGGTAGTCGTTAAAGGTGATTGGGCTGTCATCTTTTGGAATCAGGACCAGGAAAGTTGAATTGATACCTCCAGCAATCTTGCCAGTGATACGGGTGTCCTCCACCATTTGAAGTAGTTCCTCACCTAAAAAATCAAAGAAGAAACAAAAAAATTCATAAGTCCAGCCGTCTGGCCCTGGGCTCCTCTCAGTTTTAAAATGTGAAAGTATATCTTTGATTTCAGTAAGGGTGACAGGCTTGAAGAGGTCCTCAGCTTCAGCTCCGGAAACTAAACTTGGGTAAAGGCCGGTTGTTGTAACTTTCTCCAGGAGATTAGGCGAACAGGAAGCTTTAAATTGATGGGAAAAATGTGAGACTGCCTCAGCCTTTATGGCTTCCAGCCCCCGAATATTAAGCCCATCGCTTTTGATTGACCAGATCCTCTTTTTCTATCTGTTGTAGCTGGCTACTCTGTGGAATAATTTTGAGTTAGAGTCTCCACTCTTTAGCCATGTGGCACAGCTACAGAGCCTCCAAGCAATTTCCTGAGAATGTAAAAGAGAATTTCTACTAGCTTCAAGTCTTTTGAGTCTGACCGACTCATCCACTGACCAGGTCGTAGAGGTAGAATTGTGTGTGAGATTGGAGATATCCGCCTCCAATGAGAGCAGAAGAGCCTGATCCTCTAACTATTTACGATGGAACCAAGATTTTGTTTTTTCCTTAAGGACCTTTAGTTTCCACACAAGTCTGTTCTGTGGATTGTCTTCAGAAGAGAAAGTCAGGTCAGACCAGATCGAGTGGACGAGCTCAATATAGTCCGCCGAAGTGAGCCAGGAAGGATTAAATTTGAAAGGAGAAGACCTGGCACGCTCAGTAAGCCTCAGCTGGAGGATAATCGAGGCGTGATCCGAGATGTAGGGGAACTCCACCCATGAGGATGATAGTTCCGAAGAAGCCAATAAGCCGTCTGCTACCAAAAAACGGTCGAGTCTCCTGGAAATAGCACTCGGTCCAGTCCTACCATTGCGCCATGTAGGGGCTAGTAGGGTCGGTCTGATGTCCAATAAATGGTTTGAGGCGAAGATCTCTTTAAATTGTGCACCAGTGGGAACCGGCAAGTGTGCTCCACCCCAGGATTCATCAGCCTCAAGGTAGATATTCAGATCCCCACCGACAATGAGGTTTGGCAAAGAAAGAATACCGCTATCTGCCAGCTTTGTCCAGAAAAGTGTTTTATCCGAGCATGGACCGTAGATGTTGAGCAGCGCCAACTCCAGATTTGTGTCTAATCAATGGCCACGTAACAACAGACCCCCACATGACAGGGAGGGTTTCAGTTCAAAAAGGTTGGGGTCCCAGGCCACCAGCAAACCACCAAAGGTGCCAATGGAGCTCACTGCCACTGTATACCAGGAAGGACGGAGATGATGGACAAAATCTTTAGCTTTAGAGTCTGTCGAGAGAGTCTCTTGTAGAACAATGATTTCAGGTTTGGTTCTCGTCAGTAATCTACGGAAGGAGGCCATCTTGAGGGTGCCTCCAACCCCTCGAATGTTCAAGGAGAGCACGATCATTACTTTGATAGTGCCAAGGCCTTCATTTCTCTAAGGGCCTTTCCATCCAGTATAGGCAAGTCTGAAGCAGCCTGCTGTGTGTTTTGTTTCTCTTTATTCTTTTTGGAGCTTCAAGTTTGGAGGGGGGAAATTTCGGTAGCTATACCTCTTGACCAAGCAAAGGATTTGGCCTCCTGTGAGATCGGAAGAGTGCCAAGGCCTTCATTGCTCTAAGGGCCTTTCCGTCCAGTATAGGCAAGTCTGAAGCAGCCTGCTGTGTGTTTTGTTTCTCTTTATTCTTTCTGGAGCTTCGAGTTTGGAGGGGGGAAAGTTCGATAGCTATACCTCTTGACCAAGAAAAGGATTTGGCCTCCTTTTGTATAGAAGTTGAGGGTCCAGCATTATATGCCGAAGAAATGACTTCCTTTCCCCGATAAATCGACAGCTGTGTGATGGAACCCGGATGCAAGGAAGAGGGAGAAGTGGGATTCAACACCGCCAGGAGCTCATGTTCACTGTCTTCAGACTGGCTATAGCCTGGAACGAACTATGGGAATGGATCGGGCGTCATTGAGGAAGGAAGGGGAAGTGAAAGCGATGTCTGTGGACAAGGGATGTGGAGGGGAAAGTTCAGAGTAGAGTCGGGCTCCTGAAGTATTTTAATCTCTGGGACAAGGGATGTGGAGGGGAAAGTTCAGAGTAGAGTCGGGCTCCTGAAGTATTTTAATCTCTGACTGTGATGGTGCGAGGAGGGTGGGAACAGTCAAAGGTAATGTGGGTGGAGGGACGGTATGCTGGGAGGAAGTCTTAGTAAAGGGTCTGGAGGAGAGCCAACTGAAACCGTTTATGGCCTCTATATCAGTAGCAGAAAGAGTGTGATAGAGGGACGGCGCGAGCTGTCTAAGTTTAAGAATCGGTGTGTCCGATTGGTCCAGGGATGGTGGGATGGATGCAAGAGTCGGGTTTAAAAAATCCAGGGACGGATCAACATCAGGGTAGTTAGGAGGGTTTATGTGGAGCTCCTCCTCTTCAATAAAGTGAATAGAAGACTTACCAGGACATGACCCTCTGAGGTGGCTCGTTTCCCTACACAAATTGCAGCGGAAAGGTAGCCCCAGGTAGTCAAGGG
>CBVK0100043423.1:18106-28311 GCA_900067695.1 Picea abies | reverse complement strand
TATATATATATATATATATATATATATATATATATATATATATATTTGTAAATAAAAAAGCAGATCCTATTATATTAATGCTTCAAAATTACACCATGACATGGAGGTGCCAGCTGTCCCGCCTGTGAAGGAAATCGAGACAACTGGCCTGTCCAAAATAACATGCAAGTTCCAAATCTTGTTTTGCCACCCTGCCCGAAGGAAACCAGGGTGCATGACCAGTTTCAATAGCAATTTGATAATGTCTATGCTAACGCTAACATGGCTATGAACTAGAAGAGCTATAGCTCTAATAAACATAAAAAAGAGAGAGAGTTTGAGACAATGCTGAACAGGAGAACCTATTAACCGATGTCCTCGTGGTTGTCCGTCTCCTTGCCGCTTCTAACAGGAATGGTGTAGAGCTGAGCGTAGGTGGGGCATTGTCGCCGTGGGGTGGCACTGGAGTGAGCTGCGTACAACATATCCAGGCGTTGGCTGACGCAGACAACCCTGAAGATTTGGTCATCCACCATGCTGCGGACCTCGAAGATCAAGTTCAGGTGCTTCGGGTGAAGAAGTGGCGACTTTTGCTCAGCATCCGTCTCCTGGTGTGCATGCTGCGTTCTCTGTGGCTGCAATTCATTGTTGCCTTCTGGTAGCTCTTCCTCTACCAGGCAGGTGGCGAATTCCTCAGTGGTAGCGTCGCTGGGACCATGTGCTTCTTGTGGGCAGGGAGGTGGTGCTTCTGCTCTGATGCACGCATGGGGGTTCCAATTGTCCGGAACCGTAAACATGCGACTTACAGAGAAGTTGTGGGGGAGTTCCATCGACGGAATTTCCTCGACATAAGTTCTAGGAGGCGAATCTATTGTTGTGGTCTCCCTGGGTCTCTTCCTCTTAGCAAGAACCAGAGCACGCTCGAATCATTTGTGCCTTTTCCGTCGGGAGTCGTCCGTGTGCCACCCTGCTCCTCTGTGGGGTCTTCCTCTAGCTCGTGGCATGATGAGAATGAGGACGAGAGCCAGAACTTCCCCTGTGTGTCTATTCTTGCTCGGCTCTGTGAGTTGCAAATGCATTCTAAGGCTGCCGAGAAGGTTGATAAGGGCATAAATTGTGGCTGTAGCCATTAAGGCCGAGGGCTTAATGCTCTGGCTGGCCAGCCTGTTCGCGCGAGTGAGAGGCCCCGTCACAAGGTGGAGGCCGACTGAAGTGATGCCCCTCATAACTAGCAGGGATATGAGGGCGGTTGGCCACCATTAATGGCCCCTCCTGGAGCTTCTCCACGTGCCCATCTTGCTCCGCGTGGCACCCCATCCGGGGATTCATGTCATTCATATTATTCAATATTTTATTATATATTTGCATATTTATTTTGTCCATCTTGTAATAAACAAACATTGTTTATTCCATTTGGAAAGTGTTTACAATGTGTTAGGACCCGAGGGGGGCATATATGGGGTTAAATGTATATGATATAACCCCAAGGGGGGCATATATGGGGCTAAATGTTCATGTAACGTGTAAATATATATGTAATAGGGTCGACCTAATAGTAAAGGGGTCTCATATGTAGGTGTGAATATGTATATATAGAGATCATGTATTCATTATTGAGGGCATGAGAATTGTAACATATGAATGCATTTGGTTATGTGGAGGAGGTTATCCTATTCTGTAAAGAGTTATTGTGTAACTCATCTCTGTTATACATATTGGAGTTCTGCTCCATGCTCACATTGGTGTACATGGTGTGTACTTCTAGTTTCTTCTGATATCTTAAGCAATTGGTATATAACACAATGCCTCTTGATTGGGTAATCTTTATATAGACTCTTAATTGACAAAGTATTTCTTATAAATGTTTTGTCCTATTATTTTGGTAACAAGGCATAACATAAAGATAAAACATATCTTGGAAATTGACTTAGGAATATCTGTCTTATGCTTCAACACGCTAACTCATTCTCCAATGCCTTATCTCATGGGTGAAAGATAATGAGTATTGTTTTAACTTAGTGGCTTGTATCATTTTGGTAAATAGGAATAACATAAAGAGAAAACACAACTTCGTAATTTTAGGGAGAATTTTTTCCCATGGGCTAATTTTCCATGTTTTTTCCCCAAAAAATATTCGCCAATTTCCATTTTATTCACCCAAAATTTATAACATAAAGTTTACTCTAAAAATCACCAAAATTTTATGGAACTATATAAAATCCTTATAAATTTTAATATTTTTACACAAATATTGCCAAACATTTTATGTTCGACAATTTAAGAATTAGTAAGATTCACCAAAGTTTCTGCATTTTAAGATAAGTATGGATTCTTGAAAATTTTCCTTCTCTATATGTTACTTGGCAATAAAGTATCTGTATTAAAAATTGATTAACACTTACATTGTCTAAAAATTGATTAACCCTTATTTAAAAGTTAATTAACTCCTTCCTTAAGTTGTGACAATGTCTTCTTTATTACTATAGTGTGAACTAGCCTTTCCATGATTATGTAACAAATTATTTTCCAAATAACTTAATTTGTAGATAAAAACCTTATAAATTATAGATAAAGATCTTACCATGCCTTTCTCTAAGTAAGAGCCTAACGTCTTAAATGAGTTGGCTAAAATAGTGGTGGAACATAAAGGATTATGTAAATGATGACCATGCTAATGTATTGATTTTTCTCTTTGTAATTAGTTGATACTTCCTTCCCTTTTGAAAAATATCTATGAAATTTTGAAATTATTGTAAATTATTATAAAAGACTATTTTATTATTATTATTTATTCATTTTTATAAAAAGCATGACTTCCATAAAATGAGGTAACTAATTGGAGAGAATCTCTCATATCCAACTAGAACTAACAACCTCCTCAATCACAAACCAAAACGAGAGGCAATTAATTGGAGAGAATCTCTCATATCCAACTAAATCTAACAACCTCCTCAATCACAAACCAAAAAAAGAGGCAACTAATTGGAGAGAATCTCTCATATCCAATTAGATCTAACAACCTCCTCAGTCACAAACCATATATGAGGTAACTAATTGGAGAGAAGATCTCATATCCAACTAGATCTAACAACCTCCTCAATCACAAACCAAAATATGAGGCAATTAATTAGAGAGAATCTCTCATATCCAACTAGATCTAACAACCTCCTCAATCACGAACCAAAATAGGAGGTAACTAATTGAAGAGAATCAATTATTGGTAAAAGGATATTTATTTATCATGAAAATTAAAGGAGAAATGGGAGTCTCGACTGCAAGGTTTTTCGTCTGTGGCTAGGATTTACCCCAGCCACCACCTGCAATCGGTTTGTTTCACCATTGTTTTCTTAGAAACCCTATTGCCATTGCACCTGGTCTGTGTGGGCATTCCACCCTCTTGATGTCGTTGTGTGTGATTCGGGTGAATGCTTTTCTCTTTGCCAATCTTGTAGGCCTTTGTCGTTTGGATTTTCTAAGACGAGTGCTGAAATCATAGATGAAATAGAGACATTTCGCGCTCTTGTCCAGTCTTTGAACCCTCGAAACATAATCTTGTCTCAATCCATTCAATTTGTCAAACGATATGAAGATATTCCGCATCTGGAGTCCTCATCCTGAGAACCCCGAAGATCAGCTCTCTTTTTTGGTGAACGTACTCTGGTGGGAAAGTTTACTCAACTATGGAATCCTGGGTATCAGAGCATTGGTTCCCCAAGATCAAAGGTATGGTAAGATCTTTTGATGTAGGCCATGGTTATTTCATTTTTACTTTTTCCAACAAATCGGAGAGGGATATAATACTCCTCTCTGACCCATATTTTATGGGTTCTAGGGGTATGTTTCTCTCCCCATGGTCTTTAGATTTCAATCCAGAAGAAAAAATCTCTACAGCCCCAATGTGGGTAAGACTTCCTTATCTTCCTCTAATTTTTTGGGAAGAGAACTATCTTAAAGCCATCGAGAATAAATTGGGTAGATACATTGATCGGGCTGAGCCAAAAGGAATCCAATATTATTGTGTGAGAATCTGTGTGGAGGTAGATTTGGATAAGTGTCTGCCAGAGTTAATGCAAATCAAAATCAATGAGTGGAGTTTCTAATAGCCTCTTGATTACGAGCAAATTCCGTTCAAGTGCCACATTTGTCATGATCATGGGCACTTTGCCAAAAATTTCCCAAAAATCCAGCAATCTCAGCTACCCCCAATAAAAGAATCCGAGTTTAAAATGGTCACAGGGAAATGAAAGAATCCACAACGTTAGGGGCCGCCCCAACCAAGAAAACCTCAAGGGAGTTTGCAAAATAATCAGTTCAAAGTCCTTGAAAATCTAGGTGATGCAGAAAATCTTGAAGAACAGGGGAAGGATCCAGGATCTCACTCTTCCAAAGGTTTAGATTGCCCTCTAGAGGAGCCAATAATCATCCCAAAAGAAGACAAGAAGGAAGATGATTCAACAGAAGAATACGGAGATGATCACCGGGAAGCTGAGGAAAAAGATGGAGAAGATAGCAAGGAGATTGAGGAAGAAGATACGAAGATTGTGAGAAGTTAGAGGAGGAAGAAGTGGAAGCTCTAGAAGTCAAAGCGACATAAATTTTTTTTGGTCATGGGAATTCAGTTCCAAAAGTGTAGTCTTGTTCCAACCCTAGTAAACCCTTTTCTTTTGTTGATGCTTTGAAAAATTCTGCACCAAATCCCTCCCCCACCCTTACAAGGGGAAGGAAGTCTAAAAAGGAATAGGTTGCTCATGGAGTAGGAAATAATAATAGTTCGGTAAGTGATGCATTCAAGATTTAAAATCATCGCTGACAACCAAGCAGGGTTAGAGAGAGTTCCAGGCATTAATGTTTTGTTTCCGTGTAAATCTTTGTAATCACCTTGTCATAATCTATTCATGTTCATAGAAATATGGTATAAGAAATAAGAAAGTATCTGTTTTTGCCTCCATATGTGACAAAAGGTTGAAAAACATTGAATTATTTTCACTGCACAACAAGATGCTCTTGAACTCTATGCATCTCTTCTGTTGTTTCAATTTTGTTGCAACTTCTTTTTAAATACAAATCTCCTTGTTTTTGTTAAAAACAAAAAACTGTTTAGAAAAAATCTTTCATATCCAACTAAATCTAACGACCTCCTAAAACTTAAAAACAAACTTATCACATAAAGATAAACTTTACCTCACATTGACCAATAATAATAACAATTACAACTTTCAATATGACCATATACATAAGACAAACTTATTCTAACTTAAAAAATTAATAAACATGTTTCTATATTAATCAACCTTTTTTTTTTCTACTGTCTCATATTTTAATATTAAACAACCTCATATTTCTTTCTCTCAAATTTTTTATCATATCAAAGAGTCATATGACTTTATGAACTTCATGAAAGTTATAATATTCTCGATGTATTCAAAGTCAGAAGATTAATGTTTAAAACACGTTTGAGAGCACATGTATATGGGATGAGATTCTGTCTAGCTTATAATACAGTAAATCCATAGCTAAACTAACTTTATGATAACCATAGCAATATACATAAAAATCTCAGTGGCTATATTTCTTAAAACACTAAAATCAAGAAATAGTTACAGAGGCCTAGAGTTCATGTTATGCGCAGTACTAATTTTTTTTAAACCTCGATTGATTCTTCGTGGGTGACACCATGATTACTGCAGTCGTGCATTAAAATAATTTAAAGGCCATGTTGTCAAGTATAAGGCTACCATGAAGCAAGGAATAAAATATTTATCTGGAGTTTGAAGCAATGGATTTTTTCTTTTTTATGTTGTCTTGAGCGCCACGTAGTGAGGGGTCAACGTTGGGCATCTGCACTGTGCTGTCTGTTGACAGATTATATTCCACTCGGATGCTAGTCGATTACAAAAAAACTGGGATGATGGCGAAATTTTGGCGATTTGATGTGGGGTAAGCACTTAGTAATTGGTAATTAGTCTCTAGTCAATGGTATTGGGGTGGTTTTCACAACTAATTATACATCACTGAAGTGGTTTCCAGGACTAATCATATTCAATGAAGCGGTACCAAATGGGCAGATCTTTTTAACTGAGCTTGTTAATAGCATCTTAGCCAGAGTGGTTCTAGCAGCGGTTCAATGGGGTGTGCGTGTTCATTGGTTAAACGAATTCTGGTATTTTAAGTGGATATATATATATATATATATATATATGTATATATGTATGGGTGGCTGCCTCTGCCTCTGCCTTTGATTCGACATCGACATCGATATGTCTGTGGCTTGTTTGAGAGAAAACTCCCACGTCGTTTTCTTGGCATGGTTGTATGCTCTGCAATAGAAGGCGACCTGTCAGTAAAGATCAAGAAGGAGGAGGAGATATTGGACGACTTCAACTTGTGTTTCTTCTACCCAATCCCCGGACAGAGCCAAGTTTGGCAGAGGGAATCTCCATATACAGTGCTGGAAATTAGGAAGCTATTATAGCATTCGAGCAGGGAAGCTGCCAGTTCTGAGTCAGGAAATTCACAGGAGTGAGGTGAGAAAATAGAGGAAGGAAATAAGTGTTGCAAATATGCCAGAGATGCCCGATGAGCTGATAAGCTACGAGCAAATAATCGATAAATTCGAGGCAATGACCAAGGATGCTGAGAGTGTTCAGAGGGAAACACTCAAGGCAATCCTGGAGCGTAACAGCGGGACTGAATACTTGCAAAAGTGGAATCTCAACGGAAGGTTCGATGATCCCCAACACTTCAAATCATGCGTTCCTCTGGTAACTTATGCCGACATGGCGCTCTACATCCAGAGAATTGCAGATGGGGATACCTCGCCTGTTCTTACCACTGATCGCATCTCTGTCATCTCCTTAAGGTGAAGGATTTCAGTTACCCACTTGCACTGTTCCACTGCTTGTTGACTGTCCCCATTTATTTCCCACAATTTCCATGAGAAATAATTTCTAAAGAATCTTGTTTAGAATTCCGTTGAAACCAACCGTTTATGCAAAGTATATTGCACTATGTAAGCTCACCAGGCAATTCTCATTTTGTGAGAATGCAAAGTATATCGCACTATGTAAGCTCACAGGCAGTTGTGTGAGAATCATTCATTGTAGGGTAATAGCTCATAACCTGAATTTCATTTCATTTGCTTTGCTAACCAGTAACCAGGCTTTGGGGTGCAAATCCCCATGTGGATGTGATAGCATCCTCCTTGGCTGGGGTATTCATATGCCTAGTGGGTTGTCTCTGACTGCGAGCATTATCCACCATTGCCTTGTACGAACTGCCCAGAACCATGATCAGCAGGGGTGGAACCATGAAATGGATTGTAAAGAATGTTTTCTCATCATGGTTCTTTGGTGGGGAGCGTTATTACACCAAAAATACCATCACTGGCTTGTACAAACTGCCCAGAACCATGATGAACAGGGGTGGAACCATGAAATCGATTGTAAGGAATGCTTACCCATTTTGGTTCTTTGGCGGTGAACATTATCCAGCCCAAAGATGCCATCATTGGCTTGTATGAACTGCCCAGAAGCATGATGAGCAGGGGTGGAACCATGAAATGGATTGTATGGAGTGTTTGCCTATCATGGTTCAGGCAGAACCTACAAACCATTCCACAGTTCCACAGATTCTGCAGAGTCTCTTTTCTGGGGATGGTTGCTGTCTTTGGCTTATGGTTCTTATCTTTGCGATGTTGCAAGCTATCTTGTTAATGTGGCATATCCCCATATTGAGATTTTGTTCCACATCAATACTTCCCTATTCCCCCTTCTAAACATCATAAGCAGTGATTTGCATTGACATCACCTCTTTATCAAGGGATGGCGATTCTAAACATCGTAACCAGTAATTTGCATTGAAATCACCCCTTGATCAAGGAATGGGGATTCAGAATAAGTAGAGGCATCCTGTTATTTGGTTTCAGATAATCAGCTTTGAATAATATATTAGTTTCCTGATTATTGTGTCCCATAACAATTTGTGAAATCACCACTTCTTTAGGAAGCTGAAATCATATGTGATATCTGAAAATCACACATTTCAGTCAAAGTGGAAATGTGACATATTTTTTTTTATTTCAAATCAAGTTACTTTAAAATTTAAATGGTGTTTGTTGAGAATGGTCCATTTTTAACCAAATCAAGAACTTGGCCTTGACCTTTTCCTCAATGATGTCTTCTTTCCAGCTCGGGAACTACAAATGGCAAACGGAAAGTGGTACCATTCAATGACAAATTGCTTGCTGATACATTCCAGATCTATTATATTTCAGGCGCTTATAGAGCTCGGTATGCTATCCTCAAATCTTTCTTACTATTTCTGGATACGTTAAATCGAAATATTAGCTTCTTGTCTGCTTTTGTTATAGTTTCACTCCCCAAAATAGTAAAATCTTATTGTATGACATTGGTTTTTGCATTTTTTCCTGGATTTCTATTGTCTGAATTTACAGTGATATATAGAGCTTCAAAAATGATCTTACGCTTCTTTTAGTTCGTCCACCTGCTTATTTTTCTAAATAATACTGGCTTCTAAATTTAGTTAGTTTTACAAAATAACAGATGAGGCAAGTGATGTACAGGTTGGAAGAGGGAGAAAATCAGCTTCTTGTAATGTTCCTAATTGCAGAATTGTGTTACAATCATGCCAAGACCAGACAATGCACTGTTGGCAGTGTTAGCTAATCCAAACAGATAGCCAGTACAAACCATTCCCTGTGGGAAGTCTAGTCCTCTAGACATCTCCGTCCTCAAAGTCTATTCAAATGATGTTCTTCTTTCTAGAAGGATTCAAGCATCTGCAGCATCTTCCTTTGAGAGCATCTTTCAATCAAGAATATTGAGACCTCACTGTTCCTCAATCACTTTTCATTTCTGCTAATCTTCCTAGACGTGACAGCTCTGCTACTGGAAACATATGCTTCCAAGTTGCTCCTTAAGCATGGATATATTGGGTTTGCATTTTGCATTGGGAAAATTTGGACAGTTGTTGGTAGGGCATACAATGTGCATCAACCTATCAACCTAGAAGTTCTCTGGGTTCTATTGATATTTGCAGCTTGTTCAATCTGATTCTGTTGTCGAGCCTATTGATTACTAGCTATGATGAGGCCTGATCTTTGGTTCACCAAATCCTAAGCTGCCATGATCTTCAACATGAATAGAGCCAAGGGATTGGCAAATGCCAAAACTATTCTGTAAACTAGATGATGTAAATAGGGACATCCTGTTATGAACCTAATGTCTAATATAATTTGTAACTGGAATCCGATATGAATCTGGTATCAATTGGAGCTCTGATACCACTGTTATAAGCCAAAACTTGAAATCTGTTTTTTGTTTTGAAACTCGAAAACTGATAGGTGCTAACAGCAGCAAACTACAGTAATAATCATAAAAATCAGCACCAACAGATTCAACACTGACATCAAAAGTTCCAACAATTTTCCAGCAGTAGATTTAATAGCAGATTCTATAGCACTAACAGCAGAAGAAAAACCAACAGTAGCTACTAGTTATAAGTTATAACACATGAATGCTCAAATTCCTCAGCATGTAAAGTCTGAAACTTTCCTGGGAAGGAATGGATGCCAACTCAGGCCAAATCCATGGCAGTATGAATGCTGCTCTTGACCGAAATAGTCTCTTCCAGACTACCTGCAATAGCACACTTCACCAAAATCCCTGCTCTCATGCCTAAGAGCCTTTTTAATAGCCAATTTACATAGTCGAGGAATTCAAGAAAAGAGGAGTTAAAATCCTTGATGATGGACACTCATGACGAGTGAGAGTTACTAAACACTAAATATAGGTGATGTTACAGGGATCTCATGAGTGAGAGGGATATTAATGCAAGTATGCATAACGACCATTAATCTGAGCATGCATAACAGTATTCATTAGTGCAAACATGCATAAGTAACTCTTTATGCTAAGAAAAGAACAACTCTTTATGCTAATAAAAGAGCAAAAAAAGATGCTCCCACGTAATTATTACACTAACAAAGCTATCCCATTTTAAGGCTGCCATCCAGCCTATAAATCACCCTTAATCTATGCATAGCCCATCTAACACAAAATTGGGGGCTCAAAATCAATTCTTCACTGCTGAGCATGATAATAGTGCCTCTTCTATGCTGGAATTGGAAACGCTGACCAGTACATAGAGGTACTATAACAGTGCCCCCTCCTCAAATTGCTTTGCCCTAAAGCGACTGTAGTGATGGC
>CBVK0100043423.1:0-18096 GCA_900067695.1 Picea abies | reverse complement strand
AACAAGGAAAACAATTATCCGGATAAAGGTATGACAATCTGCCCATATTTTTAATTGTCATGGCAAGAAACCAGTGCCCCCTCCTCAAATTGCTTTACCCCAAAGCGACTGTAGTGATGGCTGGCACAAACAACAAGGAAAACAATTATCCGGATAAAGGTATGACAATCTGCCCATATTTTTAATTGTCATGGCAAGAAACCAATAAGGAAGCACGGCCCCATCACTTGAACCAATCTTCTATGCTGGAAACATTAAACAGAACATATTCTGAGGTACTATAACAGTGCCCCCTGTTCAAATTGGTTTGCCCCAAAGAAACTGTAGTGATGGCTGGCACAAACAACAAGGAAAACAATTATCCAGATAAGCTATGACAATCTGCCCATATTTTATATTGTCATAGCAGGAAACCAGTAATTTAATGTAATGTAATGTAATTTTATTAATGTCCAACAAATGACCACAAAAGTAGGTCAATGGGACTGAAGAAAACAGTAAGTATGAATACAATGTGGGAGTGCAAGCACAACTCCTAGATAATGCCGAAAATAACATAAAGAAAGAAACCTATAGTAATACAGCCTCAAAACACATGTATATAACCGTGACAGAAAGTATGGTGATCCAAAATACAAGTATGTCCAAGATGAAGTGGACAACTCAAGAGTCTGTCAAGAGAGAGAGAGACAATGAGAGAGAGGTCTGATGATGAGGCTAATGATGTCAAGGTCTCCTGGGTTTGATGGTCGAGGGTGAGGGGGGCAAACTGGGTGCTGGCTTGCTGTCGGAGTCCTCAAGAACCATCGGGGGATCCAATTGTATGATCCTAGGAAGGATGTAGGAGTGGGGGATACTCCTAGCATCCGAGGTCGAAAGAAAGAAACACTGGATAGGTCTTTGGCTGCTCCTCTGAATCTGGGAGGTAGTTTGACGAATGGGGGGCACCTTGCTCTGGAGCTGATCCCTCTAACTCTCTGAGGATGTGTGGACTGATGCACGGTTTGGCACCGCCGAATCGGTTTCCATGATATCGGTTGATCTCCTAGAGACGCTGAGGAGAGACATGAGGCCTCACCAATCTATTGTCTGGTGCACTCTAGGACTCTACTCGCCGGTTGTTGCTCTGAGCTGATGGATCAACATGAAAGTAAGAGGTGATCATTCTGGTCATCCCAAGGTGGGGCATGGTGTGCGGGAACTAATATCTATGGCTAATGAAGAGGGCTAGGCATCTCTGATCTTGGTACTGGAATAAAGTAGAGAGGGAGCCCCCTGAGTTCCTATAGAGGCAGTGACAGCGTCCTCTGATCTCATAGTATAGGGGGCACCTAAAAATGAGGTGCATCTCTATCTCCGGCTCATGTAGGTGGCACATCTAGCAGATCCTATAAGCATAGCTTCATTACTTGAACTCAGAACCACTTTCAAGTCGAACACTTCCACTACCCATATTTTGTATTGTAATGGTACGAAACCAATAACCAAGCATAGCCCCATCACTCAAACCAAGAACCACTGTTGAAGTTCCAACTCGGCTGACAGTGGCCCCAGTTAATGCAGGAGACACCAGTCCATCTGAACCAATGGCAAAGCCCTTGCAATTGGCTGCCCAAGCAGTCAATGCTGGGAAAACTAAAAGGAAGTCAAGGACCATCACTTGAACTTGCATCTCATCTCTCTTCAACAAAATGTTCATTATAATACTGCATGTTAGTAGACCATTGCAGCCTTTATGTTACAATGCAGTCTGGGATAATGTAGAAAGAAATATTGAATGAAAAGGCATAATGTAGAAAGAAAATATTGAATGAAAAGGGTGGGCTTTTCTTCACTTTCTCCTGTAATTAAGAGAAAATACGGGAAACGATGATTCTGTGGTTGTTGCTGCTGCACATTCTGAACATGATGCAAGATATGATATTGTGGTTGTTGTAGCAGCACTTTTGAAGCTTGTTGATGAAGTATATGTTGTTGTGTCTGTTGTTGCTGCAAGTTCTGTGCTTCCCATTGAAGAGTATGTTGTAGATTTGTTGATGGCAGATGCTTTCAAATTTTCCTTTGTAGTAGTGATTGTGACGAAGTTTTTGAAACTGAAGAGGTTGTTGTTGTTGAAATTGCAAAGGCTGTTTGAAAGATCAACACTATTGATTTCTTGCAATGTTTCAACTTTCTATTTTCTGCAACCATTTCCATGCACACATCTGGTTGGATTCCTGTTACTTAGACTCAAATCTATGTTGCATCTGTATCGAAGAATCCATGCCCAGTCCTTGAAAGTTTAAACCCGGAGGTGCCTGTCCCCCATTATCTTCTCTCATCCACATAAAGTTTTTATTCACGTTTCCCTTGTCATCTTTAATACCAAACAATTCTAAGCAGATTTACTACCATCCTTCCTCAATCAACAAATACATGGGTTCTTGGTTTGGCTGTAAGATGTAAACAACCACAGAATGTGTAGACTTAATATGCATCCCTCTTGCAGCCAATGCACTGATAACAAGGGTCATTATTATGGATGAGACACTCCGATTTATACGTTTATAGGAGTAACATCCAAACTTTGCAATTTGGCTTCTAAAGTGCACACCCAAAATAATTTACTGGATTCCAAACTGAGTAAGGGATGCTAAAACATCCTCAAGCACCTCTCCAAAGTCCTGTTTTTTTGATAACCAAATTATGACTATCTCTGTCAGCCTTGTAATCAATTGCTTTACCCCCTTGTCTCTTGCAACCAACACAGTTGCAACAAGTTTTGCAAGCAGGCTCAATTTCAAGAATAATGCCTGGGCAATGGAAAGATAAATAAGGCATTGGATTTAGGTCCCAAAATAGTTCCTTGCTCCCACTTAGGTATGTATTTCCAATCAGTTGCACAATACCTTCTCTAGAATAAATCTGGGAAAGGACATATTGCCGACAAAATCGATCTCTTGGTCTGTCTACAACATATTGAATATGATGTTTCCGATCCTTAAGTTCTATTGATAGATGCAATCTGCTCTAGTTCTGTTAGAGCTGCCTTGCATGTGCCTTTTGGTTTCCAGTTTGTTGTCCAAAAGCTTTTGAGACAGTGAGTGGCATAAGTTCATCTATTATTCAAGGCTTATGGTCATCTTATAATTAAAAATCTCCTGAATAAATATTTTAGAATATGTTCAGCTTTACGAAGAAGATCAGTGAGAACTTGAAGATTTTATAGGAGAGGAATCTGCAACTGACAAGGAAAATACAGATCATGCTGAGGATCATAAGAATGAACTTGACAGCCCAGACAACAGCTTGAATGCCAAAGAATTTGAGGGTGCTTAATCAACATTATTTTCAGTGTTTGTTAAGCTTGGTGATGGAAAAGAAGATTCGGCTGAACTATGAAGGATTACAAAATTGCATAATGGAAATATTGTTGGGGATCATGATCAAACTATTAATCTCAAACTTGCATCTGAGATGGTTCAAATAGTAAGGCAGATTTTGGTGGACAACTCATATATTTCGAATATGTGCAACCATTTTTAGATCATGTGTCTCATAGGTACTTAATAGCTGAAGTAGCGTATAACCTTTTGATTCTTCCATTGGAACCAAACAATATAAGGATTTCATAACATACGGAAATACACTGCAAGGGGCTATATTTCATGAAGACACCAAGGAAGACAGTTATGCTCCTTGTAACCATGGAGGTATTAAACATGAAGTAGCAATCAAACCAGACCCAAACATGACAAGACATGCTTAATAGATATTGTGACTAAAAAAGGTGGGGCCAAACCTGTTGCACACAAGGGTTGCATGAGTCATGCTAAAGGGATTCTTGCATTGGAGTTATAAATGTGTAGAGAAAAGGTATCAGTGACTTGTAGTGTTGTAGGGTTATAGGTAAATTCATCATGTGGTGTAGTTGTAGTGTTGGCTACCCTTAAAATCTTTGGGGAATTTACATCATGATTCATCACTCTCAACAAAAGATGGGGAAAGGATGGAGACAAGATTTGGGTCAAATTTATTGTATTGTCACAACCTTTAGTTGAGAATGTTGCTCTTAGGGATTATGTTCATCGAAAAGAATGGCAACACCATTTCAATTCAAGGTAGTATGAACGTTTCTCTTGGCCCAAATAGTCTCTTCTAGACTACCTACATAACACACTTCACCAAAGCCCCTGCTCTCATGCGTAAGAGCCTTTTTTATAGCCAATTTACATACTATAGGAATCCAAAAAAAAAGGAGTTACAATCCTTGATGATTGAATCTTATGAGTGAGAGTTACCAAACACTCAGTATAGGTGATCTGAAATCTGGAATTAGATCTGAAAATTTAGAAACTAAAGCAACTCAAAATCTTAAACTTGGCAATAATTGTAGAAAAATCTTCAATGGTTTAAGATTACTAACAACAAACATATAAATGGATAATGGGGATGCGCCTATGTTTTTCTTTCATCGGTTAAAGTACAAGCAGAGGACAAGCTAGCAATACAACGGATATTCCATGACCACCATCAAAATATCTTCACTTAGGTAGGGTTTGACCCTTTGCAAGATACTTCATGGAGTTGGTTACACAGATAGTACCCCATAAAGTTGTTGCTTGTGAGAGTATGTTTCTCTCCAGGGTGCTTAAGTTAGATGAATTGGAGGCAGCCATGCAGGAACTCAAGAATTAAATCTCCAATCTTGTTTGTCTTTCACTGGAATTATACAAGGTAATGTGGCATGTGGTAGGCCTTGCATATTTGAAAATTTGTCAAGAAGTTACTATTGGTCTTATCAAACTTATCCCTAAAGGTCAAAAGGCATTTGGTAGGTGGGTGGCATCCAATTACACTTCTTAATGTCTCTTACAAAATCTTCTTAATGTCTCTTACAAAATTCTAGCAAAAGCTTTGGCAAGGAGGATATGGGTTTTGGTTTCTCGGATAGTTCGCAAGGAGAAAATTGGTTTTACGCAGTGCATTTACTCTTGATAATCTCACAACTCCTCAGGAGGGGTTAGAATGAGTGTGGGTCCAATCAGAAGGTGCTATTTTTGAAAATTGACTTTTATAAAACGTATGACATAATTAAATGGGATTTCTTCCTTAGCATGTTGGACTAGTTGGGGTTTGGATCCTTTTATTCTTAGGCAGTGGTGTCCCCTTTTTCGTATGCATCGTCTAGAGTTAGTGTGAATGATGTGCTATTTGACTCTATTCAATTGCAATGCCATATTCAACAAGGATGCCTCTTTGCCCCCTATTTGTATGTAAATGTAGCAGATGCCCTTGGTTATTTGTTGGAGGTTGCTAGAATACAAGGAGAAGATAGAGGCCTTTCTTGTGGGTCAGGATGGACCCCCTCATTGGTTGCATAAGTGGAAGTTTATTAAACTTGGTGAGATCATTCCATACTTGGGAATTCCCTTTGGTCTACAGATTAGTGGAGGTCGATCATGGCCAATTTTGAGAAAAAACTTCAGACTTGGAATCACCTTGATCTTCTTCTTGAAGGGAAGGTAATAGTTGTTGACAAGATTTTGGTGGCTAGGCACATCTATTATTCCTCTCCTATGTTCCCATTCCAAGTAGCATACAGATGGTTGGAGCACATTCTCAGAAGTTTTCTTTGGGGCAAGTAAGGGGGGAAAGGGCGTTCACTTGGTGGCATGTGATGTTTGCACATTACCAAGGGACCAATGGGGGTTTGGGGATTCTCAACATAAGAGAGAAAGGGGCGATTTTGGTAAGAAAATGGGTGGTGCTCATGTGGAGGGGGATGCTCCTTGGAAAATCTTAGTTCAACATCGGATTATGCAGGATCAACACATTCACAGTATTAAAGGTTCATTTTAGTTGTGTGACATGATTGGGAATGCTCAAGCCTTCATGATTTTAGTTATGCCTCTCTTAAGAGGGTATGGGAAGCTTGGCATGTTTTGTTCGTTTTTCTTTCTTGGCAGTTTGAAGGGCTCAAGATGCTTGGATTTGGTGTCACAACCAGTTTGGACATTGCCTTCCCTCGATGGACATGCCAATCTTTCCTTTAGGTTTTCTAGCAAAACATTGTCAAAGAAAGGTCTCTTCTTCTAGAAGGATTTGTGGGATCAAGAGCATCATCATTGGTATACTCGAAATGCTCTTAACGAGGTCCAAAAGCTAATTGTTTTGGACAAATTTGCTTGAGAGAGGCGATATGCACTTGTGATAGTTTGCTGATTTGTTAGTTGAGGTGTGTGTTATCTCCATTTTGTGGATAACTAAGGAGATGATGTCTCGAGGCCCTCAGGTTGCAGATATGGAGGGCCGAGAGACTACATGACCAGCAGTACCCTTTTGCACAGATGGAAAACCCATTCACCACCACAGATGGTCATAGGTTTACAGATGGTATCCACCACAACAGTTGGCTTTCGGAAGGTAGTGGGCCTTGCTCCATGAGGTACAAGTCAGTATTATGGTGAGCATCATTTCAATATTTAAGCCATTTGATTATGTTGTATCTTAGATTGCTCTAGATTTCATGATACCTCTTGCCTTGCTTCACCTTGGTGGTTGACATTGTGCCTTAGTAAGTGGTATTCTTTGGGAATGGGTTTGCTACTGGGAACTCCCTTAATGAGCCATTTTACCGTTCCCGACCATACTTACCATTTTCCATCATTATTCCCCTCCATTTCCTCATCTCTTCGGTTTTTAGGGTGTATTGACCCAAGAAGGGGTTGTCCCTCATTCTATGGGAAGAAGGGGCTAAAGGCCCAGAGGGGTTGGTGTTGGGTAAAAGATAAAAGCCTTATATAAACCTTCTAGATGCTTCGCCCAGGGATCAACCAAGAAAGCATTGAAACACTTATCTCTGAATAAAAGGGGACCCACAATACAATGAAAAATGCTTAAAAGGTTAGTTGAAGGATATGAGGTCTCATCACGAGCCGACCTATCACGTCCATGGATATCTAGTGGTATGACATTGTCATCATCTGGTCTGACACCAAACCAGGACAGTGACTCTCAGTTGCATGGCTGAGAGAAAAGGGGTCTCATCACGAGCCAACCTTCTCATTTCCATTAGGTATTTGTGGGTGACATTGCCACCACCTGGTCACCACGCCAGGGCAGTGACCTTCAATCTATCCTTATGGTATTATGAAAGAAAGTATAAAGAAAGAAAGATAAAAGGCAAATGTTGGGCTTGGAAAAAGTACATTGCGGACGAAGGTACCACACACCCTCTACAAAGGCACCCATGAATGAGACACTATGACCCCTAGTATGTCATGAGACCTATGTCCATTGAGTCTTGACCCCATCCACCTCATACACTTTACATGGCTTAGAGAGGGACCTCTCAGAACTTAGAAGCTCTCCTTGACCTAGGGCAAGATCTACCCAATATGACACCTCGTCAACCCTCCCATACTTAAGCTTGACAAGTCGCATAGTGTCTTTGAGATGTTAATTGTTTGATATGGTGATCTTTGATGCACATGCTCGGATGGCTTACTTATTGATTGGATTAACTTATCATGATGTTATGACTTGAGATCCTTGGAGGGCATGTTCATTTGTCTTTGCAGGACCTAGCTGGTGGATAGTTTTGGGAGAACAAGCCTAGCTTGGGCTTCCATGGGGCTACAAGCCCACAGGTTGGATGCCAGGGGCCCACATACCAGATGAGAAAGATCAGACTTGGACGGCCTTGATGATGACTTGGACGACTTAGCCCACCCCCTACTTGCCAAACGATTTGCCCATGAGGGGAAAAACGTTCCACTTTTGAGCTTAACGTCATGATCTTGGGGGCTAGGGCATGGTGGTGAGGTGCCACTCTTTGACACATGGACGTTTGATGAGGAGAAGGGTCTTCACCATGATATGAGTGCCTAGATGCTTGACACATGGCCTTTGGAGGCCCATCCATGCTTCTCCAACACCAACGACTTTCTCAAAGTGGCAAAACGTCTCCTAAAGGGGTGACATCCTCCTAAATTAGGGTTAATTTGTGCAAAAAGTGAAATTTTAAGTGAATTGTTTAATATTACATTGTTAAGGGGGCAAGATTAGGGTTGTTGACCCCTAATCTTGTGTTTTACTCCTTATTTTGTGGACAATCTATGTTAGCTAAATTTTGTATAAATAGAGATCATAAGATCTCATTTTAATCATAACTCTCCCTCTTGTGAGAGGACTTGGTTTGAAATTTTCGGCCCTCTTGGCTCTTTTATCTCTTTTGCACTTTTGTATGGCTATACTTATGAATGGTTGATGGAAGAAGTGATGCGCTAGCCTTGGAAGGCTATTCTATTGCTATTGTGGTGGATTATCTTGGCATTTTTCCTTGAATTGGTATGGTTTTTACTTTCTTGCTAGCATTTGTTTCAAGTCAAGGTTATTGTGCTAGGAACTAGGTGGGAAGTATAAGGGCATACACACCCACCTTAGTCTTCATCACTTTATGCTTCATCTTATTGCTTTAACAAGGGTTTTCTAAGAGAAGTATAAGGGCATACACCCTCTTAGCTTAAACCCTAGCCTAGAGAAACTTGCCTTGGAAAGTAAAAGGGCTTACACCCCCAAGGAGGTAGCTTCTCTAAGCTCTTTATTTTTTTGACTCCCTTAACCCAATAGTAAAGGCACTAGTCATACTTTTTTGCATTGGAGATATAAAATCACTGCCTTGGGAAACACAATCTTTGGGCTTTTTAAAGGTTTCTTGCTTGAAGTTGATTTGTCTCATTGAGAGGAGTCTTCCCCCACTAGGGCGTCCCCTCTCTCCCAACACTCTAATTGTTGTTACAAACTTTAACCTACAGCCATTAGGGCTGCATAGCCTTAGCTACTAACACTCTCATAACTCCTAAACTAACCCTAGACTAGCTCTCTAACTTTGCTCATTTACTCTACTAACTAGGGCACATCTTTTGAGCTACTTCTTGGCACTTTTCCACGGTTGATTTTGCTGCTGCATGCCACTGAATGCTACAGCCATAAGGCTGCAATTTTCTGCAGAAAATACATGTTTACAACAACCATCTTTTCTTGTTCCTTAAGTGCCAATTTTCAGCCTATATTCATTGCTAAGTTTGATGTTGATTTACCTAACTAGTCTAGATCTTTATATGATGATTTTAGATGTTCTATTTGCTGATATAAACTGATATCTACTGCTGCAAATTAGGGACAACAAGCTTAACTTGTTGATCCAACTAACATCGATCATTGCAAAGTGTCTTTCCTTGTGTTTCGGACAGGAACAATCGGGCAAGAACAATAATCCGGAGAAGTACTATAGTTGTGGGGCAGAAATTACTTGACTTGCAAGGCATCTCTCCCTACCTTTTATTCCACTTAGACTTGACCTCTAGGGGCTTCACTTCCATTTTCCTCCATCTCTGTCTCAATCCCCCTAGGGTCGCCGAGATCGCCTCCCTAGAGTGACCTAGTCACCCTTGAAGTGTGGGACCTACATCGAGGTGACATTGGGTGTAGGATTCCCAAGTTGTAGCACTTGTTTCGTGGTTGGGTCGGGCTTTACCCAACCTACAACTTGTGCTATAACAATGTGTTTAGAAGCTATAGGTATGATTAGTCTTGGTATTGTGAGAGTGTGGTATTGTAAGTGTAGGTTGAAGATGTTGTTGGAAGAAGTTGAACTTTGGAGTTTCATTAGGGGGAAGGATACAATCCCTACCAACCCTACATAGTTGGCCAAAGACAACAAGAAGGTGGCCAAAGCAAAGAGAATCATCTTTGATTTTGTGAAGTACCATTTGATTCCTCACATCATGAAGAAGAATTCTGCTAAGGTTATGTATAATGCCTTGATCACTTTGAATTAGAGTGTGAATATTAACTGCAAGATGCTTTTGAAGAACAAGCTTATTAGCACGCACATGAGTGGCATGGACACGATGGCTAGCTACTTGATGAAGATCATTGAGTTGAGACTAATATGTACCAATATGTCTCTAGAGGTTTTGTAATGGAAATCAAGACATTTCCTTCCATTTACTTACCTCAACAAGGTGACAGTTGGATTTGAACTAGGGATGGAGGATTTGTAGTCCTCTTCCTTACAGCTTGGCTATGTCGCCGAGATATGGTAATGCCATGGATAGATTGAATCATGCGTCCTTTCAAATCATTTGTCTATCCTTAAAGTATAGTATGAGATGTATTGTCATAAAATTTGTTGAGTGTCAAAAACAGAAGGAGGCACTCAACTTTGGATCATGGGTCAAGTTTTATAGCTCTCGTTTGAGGGTGGATGAAGATGACAAACCTCAATCTTTTGCAGAAGATAACAATTTGAAGATGTAGAAAGCTTTAACAATTTTTTTGGATCTCTTGTTTTAGGAGGAATGTTGGAGGAGCAAACAACAAACTCCCACTTCATATTAATTGTACTTTTGTATTACATGAACCTTATGTTAATGTTAGTGACATGACATGTGACCATTGTGTAACTATCAAGGTTAAGGCTAGTTTAGGTAGCTAAACCACCATAATGGGCTTGTGACACTAATAATAATGTATAGGAGAGATAATGTGAGTAAGAGAGTGAGGTGCATGACTTTGTGTCCAGGCAGGGCAACCTACCTTGGGCTAGCCTTGTATTCTTTGCATCATTAATATAATATTGTGTTATATTCTCTCTACTCTTGAGCAATATGGTGGTCTACATGTTCAATTGGTTTTGGTAGAAAATGTGAGTGTAGGAAGGGTGCATATAGAAGTTAGTGGATAAATTTTGTATGGGTGGCTTCCTTTTTGGTGAACTTTGTGAATTTCCAAGTGGGGGATTGTTGGAGCTAAATGCATACAACAATGATTGACGAGATGGCGGCATTGAAATCGACATTAACAAATGATGTTGAGATTGATTGTGTTTATTCGACCCATGTTGGGAGCATCGACATGGAAGGGGTCAATGGTCAACAACAGACGAGATTAGTTAGGCTTTTGATGTACGATCACCGTTAATTAGTTATTTAGTGTAATGTCCCCATTTTTTGGTTCCCTTGCTCTACAATTGGAGATGACTTTCTGGGTTTGTGTCAGCCTGATCAGAGGGGCAATTTGATGTTACCAGTGAGCTCAGAGGATTTAGAGGAGTTATATGATACCCAACCAGGTCCGTTTATCATCTTTCATCATCGAGATCACTCCTACACAGTCAGATTGCGGTTCCTATGCATTTCGACCATTCCCGTAATTTGGGAGTAATATTGAACATAATTTAATTAATTTCACTAAGGGTGTTATTTTAATGAATTATTTAGGGGGGCACCTTAGTGTAATAGCTCGTTGGAACCGAGATGAAAAACTTTAAATGTTGGGAGGATAAAAAGTGACTTCCTGTGCCCGGAAATGTTTTAAAATAAGATAAATCACTTTTTGGAGTTAAAAGGGTGTTATAAAATGACTTTGGGGAAATATTAAAGATAAATTAAAATGTCACTTTTATATTTATTTAATTGAGGGCAAAAAAGGTAAAAAGGTTATAAAGGAGAATCATGAGCTCATTCTCTTATTATTCATAATCATTTATCAAATTTGGATTTGGAGAGATCTTGTAGCTTTTGTGGCTTGGGGCCTGAAATGCTTGAGCAAATTGGGTTCGGTGGTGAAACTACCCACCCTAGCTGATCAGAAGGAGAGATCATACAGATATCTCACTTGGATTCATTGCAGAAAGAAAGATTCATCATTTTGCTAAGTTGTGTGGGAATTTGCAGAGTTCTTATGGTATTTGTGAGGGCCAAACCATCTATTATCAGTTTGTGGCGGATGTTTGGGCAGATTGAACTGTCATACTTCATTGCTGCTCATTTTTCCTTGAGTGGCACTACCTATCAACAATTCATGGGACTTGGAGAAGGGCCATGCCCTAATTTGCAATTTGTGGAGTTTAGAGAAGGGCCATACCTCCTTGGCAGCTTGTGGCAGTAAAAGAGAGAGGGTTGTACCTCATCTTCAGCGCATAGACAACACCAAAAAGGGGCCGATTCAATTGTTTGCAGCTCTAGAGAACCCAGAAGAGGCTGTGTTCTTCATTGGCAGGCCGTGGGGTCATCAAGGGAGCCGTGCCATCTTATTTGCAGGCTGCTGAAACTTTCAGGAGGGTTGTACCATCATTATAGCAGGCTGTACTATCTTTTGCAAGCTGTACAATTCACAAAAAGAAGGTTGCCTCAACATTAATGGAGCTGCAAGGGTTATCACTGTCTACAGGTTAGAATAATTGATAACCCAGAATTGTAATTGTTGGGTTTGCTGTTGTTATAACAGTTTGTAGGAGTTTATCATTACTTCCATTATATGTATTTGATGTTTTGTGATATTTAATACAGTAAAACCCTCAATTTGGTGCCAAATCCAATGTGAACAATTGTGAAACTGCTTGCAAACCAATGTGGACGTTTTGTCAAACTGTTTGACAAAAGATCTGAACCAAGTGAGCACTAAAAACACATTAGCAGTAACATTAAAACATATCAGCATACAGGAAATGGATTTTACAGTTGTGGTGGGTTTGTTGTGTAACTATTTGACACAAGTCTTGAACCAAATAAGTACAAAAACATATAAGCAAATAACACAAAACATAACAACAGTTAGTAAAGGGGAGTTTACAGTGATATTAGAGCACGTTGTGAACTGTTTGACGAAATATCTGAACCAGATAAGCACCAAAATATATCAGCAGTAAACATAAAATCATATCAGCAGCAAGGAGGATCTTATAGTGGTATCAAAGTTTTGCATCCTGCCAGCCTAAGGGGAAATCAGTGAAAGGTATTTTCAGATTGTTTCTGATAAGTGACCAGCACTTATACCTTTCTATTTACAGCAGTGGTAACTTGGTATCAAGACCAACATTTGTTGGCTTAAGAGAGATGAAGACAATTCAAGAACTCATGGAAGAATTGTCGCAAGTTTTTCAAGAATATTAGAAGAATCTAAAAACATTGTTAGAGCATCCTGAGTTGTTGGAGCCTCACTTATCAGTTGGGAAGAAAGAAGAGGGGTTCAAATTTGAAGTGGTTGGTGACGTGAATTCCTCACCTCATGAGGGAAGTTTGACAAAACACCAGGATGACTTCTCGGAAGTGCATGCACCTATTCATGTTGAGGATGTGTGCAATGAGGATGACAAAACAATAGCCTCTAATACACCATTAGAGCTATCCTATGAGGCTGATAACACCAGTGCATATGATGGGCATGTTGACAACACATATGATGAAGTTTTCCAATCAGCCAATGATAATGATTCAACATCTTATCCTAGATATGATGAGTTGATGACTATAATGATTCGGGTGTGTTAACGCCTAATCATGATGAAGATTTGGTGTTGGACAAATTTCCTGTGGATACTGATCTAATTTCTCGGGAGTTATGCATGAAGGATGACAGTGAGGAAGCTGATTTTGGGAAGCATGATTGTGAATACAAATCATAAAACTTGAATGAAGGTTATAGATCCCATGAGACCCATCATTTGGTAGGGCAATTGAAGGTAAGTGAAGACATGATTATTTCAACCATAAAACATTTTGATGATACTCATAAGTTGATGGCAAATTGTTGTTGGAAGGAAGAGCCTCCAGGGACACATAAGAATTTTGAAGGAGAACTTTCCATTGCAGATTTTCAGGTACTCAGAGAAGCATTGTTGGTAATGAAGTCTAATTACCTGCACCTATTTTCAGATAGAGATCATCTTCTCATGCTTGATGAGATTTATTTTGATGTGCTAAAAGGGAAAGAAGAGGAAGTTGATAAGCTTACCCATGAGCTTAAGGTTACCAAGGATTCTTTGAAGAGCACTCAAATGGCACTTCAAGAATAAAAAATTCAGGTGGATGAGCTTTGCAGGGAGTTGAGTTTGGCACATTCTTCATCATTCACAGCAGAAACTTAGTCATCTATGGAAGCCATAACACATGAGGTTGTTAGTGGTACTCATGATTTGAGGGAAGAACATTTTGTAATGGTCAAGCACGAGGAGCATTCAGATTTGCATGAGCTTGAAGAGAGGTATGACTCAGAATTTTTTTATTATACACATAGTTTGCATCATGGGGATCATGAGCCACCTCTTTTGGAGAGCCCATTGAAGGCTCAAGTAATAGATATAGATGAGATAGTTGAGCATATACCTTTTGGACCATCCAACACGGAAGTGTATGCATCCACTGATTGTGGGGATGGGTATATTATAGATGTGGACACATCAATTTGGGATCCAGGTTCAGATGACACTAGTGGAGTGAAGGCATAGGATAAGATTAAAAGGGAGCAGCATGATACATGTATTCCAAGTGACTATTTAGGTATTGCATTGGCACAAGCGGGTGAATTTTACCTTGATTGCATGGTGAGGTATGCTCATCAATTTTCTTTCAGCCTGCATACGTACGATTTGACTATGTTTCTGATGGCACATAAAAGTGTGTTAGATGACAGATTACACAGATCACTATGGTATATATGCTTCCATCTCCAGAAGATGAATTTAAGTCTTGTAGGTCTCCTATCTTGTTTCCACCAGATGGTTGCATACAAAAATAAGAATCTAAGACTTGGCTTATTTGGATTCCAATGTTTGTCAGTGTAGCACAACAAGAGTCAGTAGGTATTGGGGATGGTGGACTTTTAATTTGGCTCTGGGATCCAAGAATTCATCTGATTGTTAGATTGCTTCAAATTTGGATAATGATTATCGGGGTTTTGATAGTGATTGGTTCGTTTCATTTTTGGATTGTCATGAGAGGAGATGCAAAAACTTATTCTATATGGCAGGACAAATTTTCTTTGCCAATATCCAAGATCGAGTTTGGCAGTGGGTTTGCAGACTTTAACTTCACTAAAATGCTTTTGTAGGATAATGATTCATGGTAGTGGGTTAATCTCTTTCAGGCATTTTAGCTTGGGGTTCTAGGATAGGAGAATGCAGTTTGGGTACGATGGTCAGACCATTATGATCAAAGTGGCACATCGTCTGTTGCCGTCCTTATGCACACTTGCTAACGTGAGCTAAGTCCAACTCACTTAGTGTGTCCTCAGAGACACAATGTCTAGGTTCTCAGTCCACACTGTCACCTTGACTGGAACCTCTTCCTTCTAGGCTTACTCCTAGGGAAGCCAAGGGGGGTAGTCCCTAGTTACTAGATTGATTTTAGTGTTAAGGTTCTAGGAGTTAGTTTTAATTTGTTAAAGGCTAAAGGGGAAAACTAGCCTAAGATGCTAAGGCAACAATGCAAGTGCAAGTCTATTCTAAATGAAAATTAGCCCTTTCCCTAAGTCAACTAAGACTAGTGCCTAAGGTTGGGCAATGGGGGTCAACTAAGTTTGAGGGTGGTTTATTACAAATGGTTTACAAAGTATACAAGTTAAACTACCTCAAACCAAAAATTAGAATTACTTACAAAAGAATTACAAAGTGTTACAATGATTACACCATTTACAAAGATACACAAGATACAAAAGATACAAAGAAGTGTAAGTGATACAACAATCAGCCAAGCATGCCCCAATAGCACTTACTCTATTGGACCGCCTTCACTGGCAATCACACAAGCACTCAAGAATCAAAGAAAGTGATGCTTCCCCGAGTGGGATACTCAACACTTTCTTGATTCACACCACAACAAGCAAATTAACAAGATATTCAATGTTATACTCAAATGTTCACATAGACATAAGAAACATTAACCATAAAGTTGCAATAGAGATAAATGATGCAATGAAAATACCACCAATGTGTGTTCCTATCAATACATCTAATTCCCCCAACACATACAAAGGTGATCTATGCAACTAAGTGTTTAAAGAGTTGTTTAAAGATTTGGTAAATTTTAGTTCCCTCCCCCTAACTATGTTTGTGCTTTGAACTTCCTCCTCCCTTGGCCAAATGACTGCCGGGTGCTCAAGATAGTAAGGCAACGAGGCCCACCCTAGCTTCCCAGGTCAGCCCTGACAGTAAGAGTACTTCCCGGAAAGGATCTCCCCTACGAAATCACGAGAACGGTCCCCCGCCTCTTCCTTCCGTTGTTTTCCTCAAACCCGTTTTAGATGGTGGAGATGGCTGAATAAAGCCCCTAAAATGTTGTCTAAGTGTTATTATGACCTGCGGGTGGGTCTTTTAGTGTGTTGGGTGACTTTTAGAAAAGTTTTAGACCTTCAAAATTTGACGTTTAAGGGTATGGCCGAAATGAAAACTCATAAAAAAAAGTGTTTAAAAGATTGAAAGTAAAGAGCATTAACACATTAAACTTTAGTGGAAAAGATACAAGAGATATGCCACTTAATTATTAACCATTCCACATAAAGATTGCAAGTTAAATGTGAGACTTAAGCAAGGACAACTTGCCACATAGAACAGAAAATAAAAACTTGCTTGAGAAAAAGGTTAAGTTATGTATGATAGATTAGACCATAAAGCAAGATAACTTAAATGTAGTGAGTGCTTGAATAGTAAGGCTGAAATTGAAATGTCTTAAACCATGAGATTATGCCACATAAATGAAAAGAGAATTAAGTACATATGAGCATCACATCATCATCATAGACATTTAACTTTTAACCAACATGAAATGGGCAAGAACAACTTGCCTTAATGAGAGTGTGAGAAGACCTTATGATTCAAGATTTCATATCACCATGAATGTTAACCATTAAAATGAAAGGTGCTTTAAGAAGTAAAGATTAAACAATATGATGATTAAATTCTTAAAACCAAAAGATTAGATCACATATGCTAGAAGTATAAGCAAGCCAAATGATTTATGTAACTAATAGATTTAGCATTTAGAAGATATCACAAACCATTTAACCATTAACCATTAACCATAAGATCATGAGCATATGAAATGAGATTTAAAGAAAGGAAACCATTAGGTGTGATTACTAACTAGATTGTTTTAACCATATAAGCATAAAATCACCAAAAGAATGTTAGTTTCCCTTAGGCTGTGCGGTTTTGGGGATACTCTCCCAAGGTGCCGGTCATTAGCTTATTAGAAAATGAATAATTTAATGAAAGAATAAAACCACTTACAATGGCCAAGGTGGAGGCAAGCCTACCATTATTGGCCAAGAAGGGTTGTCTAAGCTAACAAATTAATGAAATGAAAGAAAAGATGAACTAACAACCATATGAATAAAGAATAAACTAACTAAAAGACAAAATAAGCTAATCTATGTTAGTTCAAAATTTTGGGCCCAAAAGAATGAAGAAATATGAAAGGAAAAACTGAAAATACAAGGAAAAGAGTAAAGAAATAGCTACCCAACCGAAAGGGTTTGTTGATTGAGTCCTCTAGAATGCTTTGGGCAACGTTTCCCCTTCTTTTCTGGTGTGTACCTGCAAAAAACAACAAACAAAAGCTTGCTGGAAACGCTGCAAAACACACCCAATATGTTACAAAAAAATCTGAACTGAAAATTTATGTTTTTGACCTATCTAAGAGAGTGTTAGCTACAGAAAAATGTAATGAAATGACAGAAATATATCAGATCCAAATCAAAAGCCAAGAGTTTGTGCAAGTTATGGCTGGAAACTCTTCTAAAGCCTCTTCCAACCAACCCTTGTGAAGTAAATCTGCACACTAAGACAAAATGTGAGTTCAAAAAAACATAGTATGATGAATAGAATAGCAAAGTGAACTAGTTACACAATCCTAACTAATCAACATACATAGATTAGCAGCTCTAAAGTCTAGTGATCTACTCAAACAAACTAATTTCCTCAAGATGCTAGCTAGAAACCCACAAGAAGCAAAGGAACAAAGTCACCTCATATGAAATGGACAAACATGACTAATCTATATTAGTCCAAGAATCCTCCAAAGCTTTTGTTTATTGAATCCAAAAATATGAGAGTGTTGTAGCAACAAGTTGCTACAAGACTTTCAAGAGCAATGAGTGAAATGNNTGTTGTAGCAACAAGTTGCTACAAGACTTTCAAGAGCAATGAGTGAAATGTGAGATGGCAAGAGCAAGAAGATGGCAAGAATTCGGTAGCATAACTTTAGCTCAAAGAATGGTGAGGAAAAAGGGTGAGGAGGGGTTCTCTTTATACCTCTAGAGGCAAAGTGAAGG